>VDFB02009808.1:0-44660 GCA_007258455.2 Sequoia sempervirens | reverse complement strand
TATAAAATATAAATTAAAACCCCCAAAATTTAGATATAGCAACCTCTTTTATTTATTTATAATAATTAAATTATAATTTTATTTATTTAAAATAATCAAAAAGTAATGAAAACTCATCTATATTCCCTAAAAGATTTGACACAACATTTTAAATGTCCAAACTCAAGAGCATACTACCCCACACCAATCTATTCCTCCTATAAAGCCAGCTAAGAGACTAGCCGTTGAAAGTTTGGTTGCAATTCCTTTTCAAACCAGTGGCCGCCCATATTATGAAAGAAAGAGAAGGAACATATTTGGGGTCCATATGAAATTATATGATTAGGTAAGTAGGAGTTGAGGGGCATCTCTTTCCTAGGGATTTGTTCTCGGTTTGGATGTAACAACACATCTCAAAAGTTGCTTCCTTCCACGTGACACCTTGGACAATTATTCCACCTAATCAGTACAACCATGTTGCCTAATAGTTAGTGCTTTCTTTTTTAATCATGTCTTTATACTTTCAACATCACTCTCACGGATGGACTCAAGAAGAAAATGACCCATTAAAAGAAATTGAATTTATGAAGTTTTTGGTTTGCTGATAAAGTTAATGGTTTATAAAGAGTTTATTAAGATTGATAGTAAGATCTGATATTGAGAGAAAAGACATTAGAATAGTGTCTCCTAATTTTTTGATATTATGAGAAAAGAGGTTGAATAGTGTCTCTTAATTTTTTAATATTGTGAGAAAAGAGGTTAGAATAGTGTCTCTTAATTTTTTGATATTGCGAGAAAAGAGGTTAGAATAGTGTCTCCTAATTATTTGGGAGAATGGAAATCTTTCAATTTTTGACTTTTAAGGAAAGAAGAATGATCATTCAAGCATCTCATGGTTAAGGGTTTCATTCATGCATCTTGACCAGTTAGTTTTTAGTAAAAGATAGATTATCTATACACTTGATATTTGTAGGTTATTATTCATACACTCTGGGTCTACAAATTATTATTCATGGATCTAATGTCTATAGGTTGTTAAATAGTTTATCAAGATGTTTATCCTTTTAACAAAAAGATGACTACAAGTTGTTATCCATACACCTACTGCATACAAGTTGTTAAAAAAATGATTGTGATGTTTATCCTCTCAATAAAAAAATATATTGAGTAATCTTTATGAAAAAGATAACTTCTCAATTATAGGATATATTAATATTCAATTTTCTTTTTTAAAATAATATATTAAACAATACATTTTTAGATCTAATAGTAATAAAGTGTATCAATTTTACAATTAGTTAGTAATATCATTTGTTGGTTTTAAAAGATTTTTTTAGTAATAAAGTAAGGGATTTATTTAGGACCCCACCCGTAAACAAAAAATGATTAAAAAATGGTTCAATTATAATCATCAATTCTATTTAGGGCTTAATAATATTTAAATAATAATTATGTCCAAACCATTAACAAATAAAAAGAAAATCCAAATAGCTAACCTCGCCTTACAAAAAGAAAAACAATACAAAGAACATAAAGGACCAAATTCAACAGCTCTTGACCACCTTAGCACTATAAATCTACATAAAATATAGGTCCATTTCTACCATTACCAACAAACACATTAGCAAATAATAGACTACACTCATCCCCATCATATATGACCCCAACACATATTTTTCTATCTCACTGCTAACAACCCTTAGTATCTAGCCTAAAGAATAACTCTTAGTTTTACTTCCTACATCCAAACAACTATCACAACATACCATTGGCAGCCCATCACCATATTTGAAGAAGTTACAATAACATTATTTGACAACTACCACTCTATTTTGCAACTAGTTAACCTTCACACCTCTAGCCCAGTGCAACTTCCTTTTTGCACATTCTTTCACCTTGATTACAACCAAAAGAAGGAATGAAAAACAATTTAAGATGGGGAAAGAAAATCTCCATGCACTTTAGTTATTACACCTCAACCAAACACACACATTTCAAAAAATGAAGCCATGATTACATCATAGGCTTCCTAAAAGAAATTAACTTCCTCAAAATTATTACTACAATCCCAAACAAGCATCCTCAAACCCACCAATTTAGATTTGTGTTTTCTTTTTTATTATTTACATTTTATTTCTCTCATTCTATAAACCCAACCTCAAAATCTACCACCTAATAAACAATCATTGTCTAAGAACTCCAACAACTTTGACCACAAAGAGGGATAAAGATTATCTCAGTTGAAAAAAAAAACTAATTAGTACCTATATTTTCTAGACAATGAACCATTGTACTCGTAAGTAGTCACTGCATCCAGTTTCCTATACAAATGAGCAAAAAACATTTATAAAAGACTTCAACTCCATCACTTCTTTGGTTAAGCAATTCAATCTCCAATTCTCTGAAGACTCTTTTATCAATCCTTGGATTAGAATTTCGCAATTACCTTCCACAATCAAATTTTAAATCTTCAATCTTTTCGTCATTCTTAAAACTTCTAAACAAAAAAAAGCCTAATCTCTAGAGAACCTTTTTTTTTTTTATTAAACACCTTCTATTTATAAAAGCCCCACCAATACTAAATTGAAACTCAAATTCCTCACCCACATTTTAACCAATCTTTATTAATATTTTTATCTTTATTTAAATGCCTTTAACCAATTTTTATTAATATTTTTATCTTTATTTCTTAGATTGACAAGAAGGATATAAAAAGATTGTTATCTTTATTAAAGATAATTAAACAATATGAAAATATGTTGTTTACCCAATCTTAGTGTGTACATACAAACTATGCTAATGTACATGTTTGGTCAATGAAGCCTTTATATAAAAGAAAAGGCTTTTGAAATATTAAGCGACTTGCAGCCCCCTTACTTTGTCAATTAAAGGCCATGATTGTTTCCCAATAACTTCCTTTCACTTCTTTTCGTCCCTAAATATTCTCCTTGTTTGGTTCTTATATTGCCCAAGATTTTCGCTCTTTTATTAACCAAACTTTGTACTTTATTCTTGCAGTTCATTAGCTTTTGACTTATTGGAAGTACATTGACAGAACAGTAGAACACCGTCATTTGAAAGAATCTTTGTCTATGGTTTCTGTTTCTAGCTTTGGACAGCTATGTCGGAGTCCTTTATTCTGTTTATTTTTATGTGATCAGCTTGATATCGATATTAAATAATAAAATCAATAAAAATAACTATTACATATTCGAAGGCAGCCGCAAATGCTTTCCCTCCATTAAATTTTAAATGTGTGCCATTCTGATTCACATTACAAGTGAAAATAGAGGAATGATGATATAAATTGTAAATCCTGGTCTAAAATTCTTTGTAATAAAGGTTTTACAAAGATATTTTTAGGTTAATTATGAGTTATATTTAATGGAAATAGGTATATGTTTTGATAAGTATATGTTGTGATATTGCTATCAGTAAGGATTCAACTGTGTATTTTTAGAGTCAAACTCATTGACCCATGTACTAGGATGGGTGACCTCCCGGAAGGCCCAGTGCTTCACATCTGTGAGCATTACCTAGATGCAATGAGTGGTAAGTGGACCATTCATTATCATGAGAGATGGGTTGAAACATGGGTCAATGAGTTTGACTCGTAAAACTATACAATTGAACCCTGATAGCAATATCACAAGTATATGTTTTTTTTTTTTATTTGTATTATTTTTAGTGTAAAAATATTTGTATTTTTCATGATATTTCAAATCATACTTAGTGATCAATCATAATAAAGAGGAGAGTTGTGATTTGGATTGGAGACATACACTTAAAACAAATAGAAGTAGAAGTCGATATGAAGATTGCAAAACAAGGAATAAGAAAGGAGAAAGAAAGGAAAACACCAATAAATGTTGAATAATAAATTATATATTGTAAAATATAATATGTATATATGAAATAAGAAACTAAAAAGGATATGCAATAATAATCTATATAACAATGTAGAAATGTGAATGAGAATAAGATATTATATAAATAATGAAGTATATGGGAATCTATGCAAGAAGTAGATATTGATATGAGTTATTTTTTCATCCATCTATTAGGATGAGGAAAGAGATTATATTAACATTCACACAGTTGAATCCAAAAGCACTAGTATCCACAAGAAAACAATATATTAACATATTATTTAAAAATTGAGTTTGCTTCCCAAATTCATCGCGAGCAATTCACCAATGGAAAATTTCACCCAGCAATTCACGCCACGAAAATTCACTAACAACCGCTTGCTATAATTCTAAGGATCAAAGCTTTTACTAGGATGCTCCACACCCTTGAAATTTCTTGATATATTTTTATTGAATGTGTCTTTCTTTGGTGATGGTTAATTCATTTTTGGTTGGTTTTATTTATAAGTTTGTTGTTTTCAGCTAAACCCCTTTTTGGTTTTAATCTTTGACAATATGACTTTTTTCATTTGTCTAACTAATTTTTCCCCTATTTTCTCATTAATCATTTTATGTTTAATTTTTATTTTCCTTATATATAACTAGAAAGCTAATAAAAATCTGCATAAATTACTATTTTTTAAAAAATTATTTAAAATATAAATAAATTTGTTTAAATTTACATATAACCATCTTATAATTAAATAAAATCAATTAATTTTATGAAACTATTTACATCAACATAAAAATATATATATTAAATTGTGTAAGATTGAAAAATATACACTATTAAAACCAAAAACTATCATACACTACTCTATAGATTATGGAAAAACTGACACTAATTATTATATTAAATTATATATAAAACTTTATTTAACTATTAAAAAATATTTAAAAACTTTATATTAAAAATAAAATAAAAGAAATATTTTCAAAATACACATACCACAATCTTACTAGTAATAAGTAAATTATGTCAAACATTTTAAAACAATATAGTGTAGCTGTACTGGCTAATTTACTGAGAATACACATACCTGACAATTTTACAGTATTTAATAATTAAAAAATAATAAATCAGTCTCCTAATTTGAATTGGCCAATCGACCCGTCATTTGGACTAGACAAACGAACAAATAAATATATAGTCAAGATTTGGTGCTACAAGCAATGATTGGACAAGGGAACAAATCCCCATACTGACATAATTTACAACGCACTAATTTTTATTTTTATTATAAAATTAGCACCAAATGTTTTTATTAAAAACAAAAATAAAATCTACGACTGCGGTATATTTCCTTGCCAAGTTTCTCCACAGCAATGCTTAGAAAAGTGTAAAACATTACTTTTTTGACTGGCAAGTTAGGGAGTGACAGGACTAAAGCCAAAGCGCAGCCGCATGATACCATAAAAAATCCCACGACAATAATTACCGTGCCCAGCCCCAACGTTGCATGGATGGATTCGCTACATCTGTGCCTACGCCTCCGAAATACCCTTTTATTCTTTTTCTTTTCTACTTATACGAATTTGGAACCAGAACATTAGTTGTGGAGTTGTTGCGCATGAATTTCGCAATAGGGGTAGGAGGACGGCAATGCCTATTAATGGCCGTAGTAGAGTCCAAAAGTTACATAGTAGCGAGAGAGATTAATAATGAACGTTGAATGCTGCAGTGAATAAGCAAGCGTGAGGAGTGATGGGGAGCAGTTTCTGCTCTGTTTGCTCTATTGCGTTTATGATTGTTGTTATCATTAGCCTGGAAGAGAATGCTGCTGCTCAAGATAAGATGGCTGAACAGAGAAAGGCTCTGCTGGCTCTCAAAGCCGGCTTTGTCGATTCTTCTGTCCGTTTGCAGGACTGGAGTGATGCCGAAAACGGTTCGCCCTGCTCGTGGACTGGAGTCTCATGTGACCCCAGCCTTACCAAAGTTGTCGTCTTGAATCTCTCCAACATGAACTTGACGGGCAACATATCGGAGAGCATTCAAGGCCTGAGGCATCTTTCGGAGCTAAATATCAGCAGGAATCTCTTCAGCGATGCTTTACCGGCGGCCGTCTTCAACCTCACTGAGATTCGAACCCTGGACATCAGCCACAACGATTTCAATGGCAAACTTCCGCCGGGAATTTCTAAGCTGAAGAATCTGGTGAATTTCAACGCTTTCAGCAACAGTTTTAGCGGGCCGTTGCCCTTGGAGCTGGTTGAGCTGAGGCTTTTGGAGGAGGTGAACCTGGCGGGGAGCTACTTTGAGGGCTCCATTCCGGTGGAATATGGAGATTTTAGCGGTACTCTTAAATTTTTGCACTTGGCCGGGAATTCGATCACGGGACCTATTCCGCCTGAGCTTGGGAGGTTGCAGAGTCTGCGGCATATGGAGATCGGCTATAATTCATATTCAGGCGGGATTCCGCCGGAGCTCGGTAACATGACAGAGCTCGAGTACTTGGACATTGCTGGTGCTAATCTTACTGGCGTCCTGCCACAAGGTATTTTTGTTGTTTTTGTTTTCTCGACTTTAAAACATTTTGTCATCTTCGTCAAATGCCGAGAGAGGAATGAGCTTAGCAAAACCCCTCACTTTCCTTTGTGTCAACATCCTTGGCCTTCTGGTCTCTATGTTGGTCAACATCCTTGGCCCCCTTTTTACTTGCTCCTGTAACAATCACATGCCATGAACTTTTTATATTTTGTTTTTCCCGTCAACATCTCTGGAAATTATTCTTTTTTAGGTTTTTACAATTAAACATGATGTATCACTGTGTACATGTTTTTAATTATGATGTTCTAGTTTTCTTCCAAATTTATCTTCAAAAAAGTTAATTTGATTGACTGTCTGCTGCTGGTTATGCTGTGATACAGCTCTTAATCTTATTTTATGCTTAATTCAATATAAAAAAAAAGAAAGTTATTACTAAATCCTACCTAACTGAGCTCTTATACCACCTCCTCCACCTAATATGAGTTTTCCTCCACCTAATATGAGTTTCTTAACCCATTACAGAGGGTGCACATGCTCTGAGGAGCTTCAGATAGACTAGTGCTTAAAGGCCGCGACTCTCCTCAACCTATTAGTTGAGTGCACATATCCCTTAGATCTTCTTTTAGGAAAAACCCATATCTGTCCGCTGAGATCTTATGTCACCTCATCTTCCTAATATCTGGGTATATATATGCTTTAAATTAAGACCTTGCCAGACAAGGAGAACCAAAAGGCCCAGTTTTGGAATACAAAGTATTTATTTTCATTTGAGGAAACAGGCAATATAGGCAGCTTAAAGAATATAAACTAAAATTTCATGTGGACAAACTTTAAAGAAAATAGTTGCAGTGTTTACTTGGTAACAATTAATCCTGTGTAACACAGACATTGATAAAGAGGGAAATTTATAGAATTTCAGGTAGTCATACTATTAATCTAATTAGCAGAAAGTTCCATCGCCAAAGACTAATTAGAAAGTAATAAGAAAAGAAAATCAAAAAAGGCTCCTGAGGGGTCCTAACAATCTCTGTTCTAGCCTTGACTGAAAATTGACAGGATCAACACAAACGTTCAATTCCAACTCGATTACGGATTGAACTGCTTTGGGTGCTTGGTAAAGGAATGGAGCTCCATTTATCTCAGTTGATTCTCCTCATAACATTATTTTCTCTCTGCGAACAAAATTTCTCTGAAAATCCCGATGATTTCTTTTCCTGTTTCGCAGTTCTTGCTCTAACCAAACTTTGAGAACAAGATTTCCAGTTACAATTCTTACCTCTATTTAATTATAATAAAAAAAAAAAATCTTGTGTAAGAAAATAGGAGCTATTACTTGTTAAATTTTAAATTTAAGTTGGATATCTTTAGGGCGGGGATGGAAGCTTCATTCCCCCACATATTAAAATTTTGTTGCCACATGTCATTCATCTATATTTTTTTAAATTCTTGCCAATAATCTTTTAAATTTAACATTCTTTATTATTAAAAAATAATCACTAGACAAACAGCTACCTGAAATTTTGAAGCCCGTCCTTATTTAAAATTCATGAAATTCTATGCTTATAAAAACTCTTAAAAAAATTTAAGAACATGAAACCTCTACATAAAACTACAACCTTGTTCTACTGAAACTTTTAATGACCAAATTTCATGTTCTACCCTTTTAGAAAATAATTTTGTAATTTTTCTTGGACTATTTATTTGTTCCATGTTAACAAAATCTACAAATTAGCTTCGACTTATTTCATCATATGTCAGGACTCATTACTAAAATATATTTTCTCCCGTTTTGGTAGTCAGGCCACATTACTAATAGAAGCCTATTGCTGATGATTTGAGTCTTACATTGGTGTTTAGAGTCTTGTACTGAACTCCAAATAGCCTAGGCTTTCTATGGCTGATGAGATGAGACTAGTACCAATAGAAGCCTATTGCTGATGATTTGAGATGACATTGGTGCCTAGAGTCTTGTACTGAACTCCAAATAGCCTTAGGCTTTCTATGGCTGATGAGATGAGACTAGTATTAAGATGTTATACTGGGAAAATAACCTCAAAATTCTGACTTATATTTTTCTGCGGTGCCTGCAGAACTGGGCAATCTGTGGAAGCTGAATTCCATGTTCATCTTCCGCAACAATTTGAGCGGGTTTATTCCTCCACAATTTGGAAACATGACGAGTATGCAGTCGCTGGATTTGTCGGATAATCTTCTCTCCGGTCCCATTCCGGAGACCTTCACTAAACTAAAGAACTTGAGTTTGCTGAGCCTCATGTACAACAGCTTGAGCGGGACGGTGCCAGAAGGAATAGCAGAGCTGCCATATTTGGAGACGCTTCTGATATGGAACAATTTCTTTTCAGGAAAGCTGCCACAGCATCTTGGAAGATACTCCAACCTCATGTTCCTTGATGTCTCCACCAACAATTTAACGGGACCCTTACCGCCGGATCTTTGCGCTGGCGGTGAACTTATCAGACTCATTGTCTTCTCCAACAGATTTTCAGGCGAGCTCCCTTCGGGCCTGGCACGCTGCCAGTCTTTGTGGCGCTTGCGCATCCACAACAATGCGTTCACCGGCCCGATTCCTCGGGGTTTCGGTCTGCTGCCCAATTTGACGTACGTGGATCTTTCTATGAACAAGTTCACGGGAGGAATTGATGCAGGTAACTTCTAAGACTCTGGCTTGAATTGTTTTTTTAATTTAAATTTTTTAAATAATATATTTGAATGAAAAATTTAAAATCAACCTGTGATCATATGAATGATGCTATTATAATTTTTGATCGGAGTAGAAGCTATAGGATACGGTTGAATCGATAACCATTTACTATGGCCCCGGGGGGCTGCCCAAAAATTTTCAAGAAAATTTAGAGCCTTTAATAGGGGTTTTTATGAATTTTTGAGGAGTCATTTGGTAAAGTTAAAATTTTAGCTACAAATCTGTAGGAAATTTGTGATTTTACGATTTGTGTATAAACTGTAATAGTAAAGAAATTTTTCTTGTAAAATTTATTAGCAGTAATTTCAAAAATTTAAATAAATAAGTGGGAAAATTTGTAACCCCATCTTACAGGAAGCCAGCGCAGAAAAATTAGGGTTCCTAGGTGTTTCTTTTAGATAAGATTCTAATTGACACTGTAACAATTTTCATTACATTTTGGAGTGTGTTCGTTTAGGAATTATTGCATATAAATGTTTTAATTATACTATTTTTTTTTCGCAATTGTTCCGAAACGTCAATATAGAAAATTCACACTAGTATTATTCAAATTATGCTAATCGCTACAGTGATGAATGATTTCATTATGGAAACACCACTTATAAACCCCTTAAAATCAAAACTTTATTTTTAGTTTATTTTATTTCAGAACAACTCCTTTCTACAAATTCTGAACTTGAATGCTCCTGCATTAGGATTTCCCGGGAAAAGGCTGACATATTTAAATATCTCGCACAATCCATTGAGAGGGAGACTTCCAGCCAAATTCTGGTCATCGCCATCGCTGCAAACTTTCTCTGCATCCTCCGCAAATCTGTCCGGAAACATGCCTCCCTTCATTGTCTGCGATTCGCTAGACATTTTGGAATTGCAAGACAACTCATTTTCCGGCAGCATTCCGACTAATATAATCCGCTGCCCCAAACTGCAGTCCGTGGATCTCAGTCACAACGAGCTGACGGGGCTGATCCCTTCTCAGCTCGCCAGAATCCCAGCCATATATAACATTGATCTCTCCCACAACTCTCTCGCCGGTAAGATTCCCGCCGACTTCAATAACTGTACCAGCTTACGACGCTTCAATGTATCTTTCAACGTACTTTCTGGCCCGGTGCCCTCGGAGGGGATTTTCCGGCAGATAAACGCCGGAGCTTTCGCCGGTAACCATTTCCTGTGCGGCGGCGTAATGGCGACGCCCTGTTTAAATATGACATTCTATAAAACCCCTGGCTCTTCCGGGGATTCGAACCAGATGCATGCCAGAGCAAAACCGGGGGCAATTGTATGGGTTATGGGAGCAGGATTTGCAGTATCTTTGTTCATTGTTATTGTGGGTAGCCATTGTTTCTACAAGCGCTACAAAGCAGGAAAATACAAATATAGTGCTAGAGATAGGCAGGGTGAACAATACATTGAGGAGGGAGCAGGTCCAGGGCAGGCCCCATGGAAGATGATTTCTTTTGGGCGCCTTAGCTTCACTGTAGAGGATGTTTTGAAGGCCACTAAGAACTCTAATGTAATTGGAACGGGCTCCTCCGGGCTTTCAACTTCAGGAGTGAGTGAGAGCGAACCACTTTCAATTGTGTACAAAGCACAGATGCTTGGCGGCGATGTTATAGCTGTGAAGAAGTTGCGAATTTTCAACACAAAATTGAAAGAAACAGCAATGCAGGAAATTAATAGTCTGGGCAATCTGCGGAATAAGAATATACTGAGACTGCTGGGTTTCTGTTACAGCAATGAAAATACTAGCCTATTACTTGTGTATGAATTTATGCCCAACGGTAGCTTGGCTGATTTGATTAATAATAGGAAGGATGATTTTGGCTGGGTGAGCAGATATGAAATTGTTGAGGGAATGGCTCAGGGGCTGAGCTATCTGCACCATGACTGTAATCCTGCGGTTGTGCATGGAGCTGTGAAGCCAACCAATGTACTATTGGACGGTCAAATGGAGGCTCGGATGGCTGATTTTGGCTTAGCCAAACTCTTGCAGAGGGAAGCCAACATGTCCTCCAACGCGTATACTGCACCAGGTATTTATTTCTCATTTTCATTTAAGTTCTACATTTGAATTATGAAAATTCAATGTGTATGTTTTGATTTAGGAGACAAACCTTTTTATTTCTGTCTTTTTATCTTCCTATGTTGGGATCTAATATTTCTTATATATCATAGTTTTTTCTTAAATCAATAAAATGATTATAGAAGTCGCCCCTGTTCCATATTTTGTAGGTTAAAAACATGAACCACAAAATATTGTTCCAATTCATTACTAAAAATTATTCTGTGATATTATGGATTTAGAAAGCCTAAGTGCGTATCATCATATATATATATATTAACTAAACATTTTCCGTTGAATTTTACAAGGAAATATATAAAAGCCGCTAATCATTTTTTTGTGGGTTTTCCTTACAGAATATGTCTCTACACAACGCTTTGATGAGAAAACAGACATCTACAGCTTTGGGGTGATTCTTTGGGAGCTGTTAACAGGCAGGAGTCCTGTAGATTCCAAGGGCATCTCCATTGCTGATTGGGCTCGCAACAAATGCACCGAGATACACAACACCCAAGGGTCTGTAATGGACATTTTAGACACGAATATGACCTCTGTGAAGGAAAGTCAGGCAATGCTATTACTGCATGTAGCCTTGCTCTGCACTAACAAACAACCATCTGATCGTCCATCCATGAAAGATGTGGTTAACATGCTCTCTGAAAAAAAGCCACTCAGACAACCAGTTATGGACTTTCACTGCTCATCACAAGGAAGCACTTCAACCTCCAAAATTATCATGTGAAAAGAAGATATATCAGCAGATTGTATGTACATTGTTGTTATTTTACTCATGGTTCTGGTTTAATCTACATGAAAATTATATTATGTAAATTTCATATGTTTAAGAGATTTTATTTACGTTTCATACCTTTACAGAATATTCAAATTTTGGCTCTAAGCTGAGGTAAGTGTAAGTCAACCAAGGATGAAGATACAGTGTCATATAAAGGCTATGCTTGTATTGTATCAGAGAATTCAAGGCCTTCCTTGTCTGTGACCAAAATTTCTCGTGTACCTGATACATTTCTTATCCATAGACAAGACAAGAAATATTTGATTAAGCAATAAAGGAAACTTCTCTTCTGTAGAATACATTGCTTATCCATAAGCAAGACAAGAGAAGGAATATAGAATTAAAATATTTGTATATTGTTTCAAGTCAACTAAGTAAATTTCGAGTCTTTTAGTTCACAACAACCATATCCCATTATCATGAATGGTCCACATGGTAGCTGTTTTTCTTTTGAAAAGATTGGATTGGTCAAAGACTGTTGATAGCAGTCTTTAATCAGTTGTGTATTGTCAACTTTTAAACAAGTGTACAATGTACATGCATTCAGCCTCATCATATTTAAGCATGCTTTTAGCTTTAACCTGTTTCTTGGAATCTCCCAAGGTGACACTTTATCTACTTTATTGGGAGGATCTGATCTAATTTGCTTTGAACATAAACGATTAAAGTTATTCTTTAATTGAGGATGGTGAGACCACGAGACAGGGGGAATAATGTTTTTCACTGCAAATCATTTGGAGACAGTACCCTTGCACGTGAAGTCACTAAATGTTGAGACCTGGAATATATAACAGTCAATGTAAAATTGTATTTGATTATTCTAGACTTGAAGCTTTTGCAATCAACAATGATTAAAAACTCTTTCATAATTAGTGCTGAGAATTTTATGGATCCGATTATATTCTATGATCCATCATCAGATGCTATTAATCTTTCATAATTATTTATTTGGATTGTAGAAATATTAAAAAAATTTAATTGTGATATTTATAAATGTATTTTTGAAGAGAAATAACAAAATAAATATTTGAAATTGGAAAGTTTTGGATTGTGTTTTAAATGAAAGTATAATTTTTTATTTAAATATATTGATAAAAGATATAAGATTGTAGAATATAATGTAGATAGCCAAGGTGAAAGCTCAAAAGGCGCGTACATACAACAAAAATAGAAAACAATTATTCTTTTATGATAAGAGTGGAGCTTCTTGCCCCCAACTTAAGGGTCATGCAATTGATGTTTTTTTATGTAATGAAGTACACATAGCATTGAGGAGGTAGTTGAGGATATCTCTTCAATACACTTTGTAAGTTCTTTCTAGAGTTGAACTCCAATTTATCACTTCGTTTATGGATTTTGTGCATCTATTGTGCCAATTGTTGGTTGAAAAATTATGAAGTAAAGATTTTAGATTGTAAATCTTAATGGACAACAAGATTTATTAAAAATGCCTATGTAATAGACTTTGTATAAATGATAGATAACATGTGTAATAGATTCATAAATAATAATATCATTAGTGTTGAACCTCAACAAAGAATTATTCCACAAGAGTTGGTGTTAAAGATGACAAGAGGTCTCTATGAATAGCTTTCCATGTGTGTTGAGCAATAAGAATCCTAAAAGATTTGTTTGGCATGTTCATATTAAGAGTGTCAGGGGCAAGATATGCATTGGAGTTGGATGAAGCAAAGCATAACACAATCAACAATTTGAAGTGCAACTATTTTTTAGTAAGGGTTTGGAATTGGCATCAACTTTGGAATACCAAAGGAGAGCACTAATTCTTGACGAGGAGGTATTGCAAAATGGTAGTTACACTTGATGTGGAGTTAGGGCACAAGAAATTTTAGGTAGCAACTAAAGATAAATAAGCTTAAGAGGGAACATAGAAAAGTGTTTATTAGAGAGCTAGTTCCAATCTTTGAGGAAGTTATGTAAGGGAAAGGTGTGGAGCACATAATGCAAAGATTAGGGGGGACAAAGGAGAAAAGAAGATCAATCACACTTATTTCTTGTTAAGAGAGACAAAATAGGGCTTGTAATTGGTCCCATGAGTTCCAAGAAAGAGTAGAGATGTCCTAAAGATCGCCAAATTTTTGCACACACTTGCAAAAGAGACCATGGGCTTGACGATTGAGGGAGAGAGATCAAGGCTTGATGTTCTTTTGAATAATCTTGTCCGACCAAATGGAGGTGGAGAAATTGAGACCATGTTTGAGAGAGATATTTGAAAAGGGTGCATAAGGAATATGCCATCCATATTAACTAAACTCCATTTACTCTTAGTTGTAGTAAAAGACTCTATATCTCACACTTGGAATTTTCAAGGTTCGTCACCTTAAAATAGCTCTACTAATCCACTTCAAAATGGAGTAGATGCCTTGAGTTTTAAATTAAATAGCTCAAAGATAACCTCTACTTTTGGGATGATACATTATAGCTAAGATGTAGCTCTATTGGGGAGCCATCCAATTTATACCCCAAAACTTGACATATCAACTTAGTGCTCAAGTTCTTCATGATAGTTATTATCTACAATATCCATTAGGAAGTGAAATAAACATGGTTGTCCAAGAATACTTTGTTAGCCACCTAATTTTTCTAGTGAAGGAAATAAATTTGTTTCCTCGATGTTAAATTTTACACTTAATTATGCTCATGAACCATTTCCACAATTTTGAAAGACATACACCCAATTTTTGAAAGGGACATCAAGATGTCTAGTAATCATAGCCATTTTTAATGTGTTTCCATTTTGAAGCAATCTAGGGAGGAGGGCTCAAAGCCTTGTCCATAAATAATTCTTTTCTTCATAGAAAGCTTAGAGCTAGAAATCACACAGTATAGGCCCAATACCTCAATAACATTGAATGCTTCCTCAACATTGTTGTAAAAAAGAGGAGAATGTCATAAGAAATACATGAATTGAAATCAAAGTAGTTCTACAAGAGGAAGATGAATTGACTAACCTTAGTGAGGATAGATTCCTTAGTAGTGTTCTCAAGAATATTTTGGTCTTCATAATACTCAACCTTTCAAATAAAAAGCAAGATGAAACTAAAATAGTATAAGTTCATTATTTAATTAAAGTATAGTTATAATGAACCACAACATTTACTTCAAAATAATATATTAGAACATTTAGTAACTTTCAAGAAATAAAGAAACATAAAAATTTAAAATCGCTAAAATAAAAAACAATGACAATGAAATATTTGGGTTTCATTTAAAAATAATAAATTACAAAGTACAATATTTTTTTAAGATATATAACAATATGAAACCTAAAAATAAAAACTTCACTATAATCTAACATTTACTTTAACAAATAAATTGGAAAGAATAACATTAAATAAAAGATTATAAAATTGTTTGAATTTTGAGATAATAAATAACATAAAAAAATTGAGTATATTTTTTTATATGTTTACATGGATCAACTTAACTTATATAATTAGGAGATTTACTTTTAAATTTTTTTATTTTATTTCATAAATAGAAGACAACTTTCTTATTTTTGAATAAAACTAACTAGGGATTATATATGCAAAAATTGGCACATGTGGACACATTCAAATGGCTGGAATGATGTAATTTTTATTAATGCGATTGTGGTAAAAGTCAATCAAATAGTAATCCTCATGGCCAAATGACTTAGTTGTGGGTTTGGTTTGTTTCTTAATGGGATAATAGGGAAATGACTAGCAACAAAGATTATGTTTGAATAGGCATATAATTCTCAACTTTTATTGGATGTTTGTAAGTGGATAGTTGTTTACTAAAATGATTATTTGTCCTATGAGAAGAGCAAGGTGAACAAGTGAAGCCTTTCTCAATATCTATCTCACCAAATCAAGTAATAACCTACAGCACATGTGAAATCAAGTAAAAAATGGTCCACTAAGTGTTTTAGCAAGTTTCTTGATTTGAACGAGTGTTCAAATGTGTTCATTTTTTTTAAATATTTGCTTAATTGAGTTGTTTGAATGGTGAAATTTTTAGTTAATTCTTGTTTGCAATTTTTTTTAGATTATTTGTGTTTTGTTTGTTAATGTTTTCTTGATTTTTTACTATTTTATTATTTTTATGTGATGCAAGAACATTCGGGTCTAGCATCAACCCAAAAACATATTTTATCTCAGTTTTGGTTTTGGTTAATTATTTTATTTTGATGTTGGATGAAATTTTAGTGTTTGCAAGCATGATAAAGTTTTAATGAAATTATTGTCACAAATTGACAAAACGTCAAGCAAGAGACATCATTTTTTTTTAAAAAGGAAGGAAAATTTTAAAAATCAATTTGGAAAAGAAAAGAAATAAATTCTTCATGGAATTGTTTTGACATATTGGGGAAATTAAAAGGCATTGGAGAGGGAGGCATAGAGGTTGTTGGAAGCAGATTAAAAAAAATCAAACTACTTTCCAAGTTACTCGCTGGGAGAGGGGGCGTTGAAATTGCTCAAAGTTGTAGAGATAGATAGAAGGGGAATTAAAAATAACAAAATTTTGAATTTGTGTTTGTGGTGATTCATTGCAAAGTGCAAAAAAAAATGTAACTTGAATCTTGATATTGGAATAATAGAGAGGATGCAAGGATGTTGGGATTCCAGGGTAGCTGGAAATACAAGCAAATTATTTAAATTTTTAATTCATTTTTCCTACAATCAGAAGTCAAAATTAATAAAATTGTAATTGATTTAAATTGTGTAGATTTGTATTGCCTAGTAACAATATTTTGTATGATTTTGAATTTTAAGTGGTTTGGCTGCGAGATTGGGTAGCCTGATAAGGTTCCTCTTTCTCGACTGCATCATTTGATATTAGAGCCAATTGCTTGCTGAGAGAAGTGTGGAGAGAAAATTGTTGTAATTTTTGCAATTGCAAAGAAGCGAAGTGTGCTGGTTGTCCTCCAGCAGAGATAAGGTTGGGTAGAAGGTGCATGAACTTCCTCCACTTAGTGAAAGTGGGTAGAGGAAGTCTTAAGAGGAGCATCTTCCAGAATCTCGGTTGGGTAAAGGATAGGGTGAGTGTGAACTTTGTTGCAGGGAGTATTTGCAATTGCAGAGAGCATTAACTCTAGAAATTGTGTATGTGTGCAGATTGCAAAAGTTGTAGATTGGGAGAGTGAGAAGATTCTTCAAATAAGAGGACACGACGGATCATGAGGAGACCGGTGATAATCCCATTTTGGGAAGAATATTGGGAGGAAGTGGAGAATCGAAAACTCTATGAAGAGTTGAAAAAGATTGAATAGATGTCTTGGAAAAATATTATTTTTGTAATGATATTTTGATCGCAAGAAAGAATAAAGAGGGTGCAATAGAAGCATGTCATGAAGAAGGCATGGTGGAAAAGAATGAAGATGTAGCAATGGAATATGAAGAGTGTTGCAACCTAAGGTGGAAGACAAAAGATGTGAGAGAAGATCCTACATATGTAAATAAAGAAGAAAAGAAGAGAAGAAATGAAGAAAATAAGATTATGGACTTGGAGAGTCCTAAATTCAATGAGTAGATTGATGAAGACAAGGATGCCACCTTGTTGAAAGAACAAATGAGAAGAACCAATGAATTGTTGATAGCTGAAAATGAAAATTTGATGGAGAAAAAGCAATTTGTCGCGCCAAGAGAAAATGGTGATGGTGAAGAGTCTTTGGAGGCTCATAATTTTTATAACCCCTTTTATAATGTCTTGTTTGCAGGAAACAAAGAAATTGCAGAAGGATGTCAAGTCTATGAAATTGAAGAAGCAATCCTCGTGCAAGAGGATAAGAAAGGAAAAGGAATAGAGGAGTTTGCAGCTGAGACATGTCTTGTTGAAGGCATGGAAAAGGAGAACAAAACAAAATTTGTAGCAGATGTTGAGAAGCAAAGTGAAATTATATCCTTTGAAGAGGCCAAATGAGTTGCAGTAGTGATAAGTCCTTTGGAGGACACAAAGAAGATGGTGGTGATGAATGGTGAAGATGGGGATGTTGCAACTGAAAGTGAAAGAGACAAGATTGTAGCAGCAGAGGTAAAGTTTAATTTTTGTAATTATAAAATCTTTGTTGGATGACATCAATTTTAATTTTGAAAATGTGGATAAGCAAAGAATGGAGGTGTTAAGGGTTGAGATGCAGACTGGATGAAGTCATTATGTTGGTATGGTAGAAGAGAGGTTGAAGAGGACGAATGTTTTTGGTGGAGTAGGATGGATTATGATGGGTTAATTCCCACAAAGGAGGAAGATGAGAATGAAATTTGATGGAGGTGGACAGTTCATGGTGGGTTGAATACCACAAGAAAAGAAAAAAAGGAAGTCACAATTTGAGATGGAGTTCAAATTATGGCGAAAGAAATTAAATGAAAGGAAATAAAAATAAAGAGAAGATTTGGCAAAGGAGTATAGAAAATGTTCCAACCAAATGCTAGAAAAGGAGAAAAAAATAATTTATGTAGGGTACTAATCACAACATATCAGTGTGCTACAAGTTGTTTACAACTTGGAAGAGTAGTTCTACTACTCAACTCCATCTTGTGAGCCCACAGACAATCTGCATCAACCCAAAAATATATTTTATCTCAATTTTGGTTTTGGTTAATTATTATGTTGGTGTTGGGTGAAATTTTGGTTTTTGCAAGCATGATAAATTTTTAATGAGATTATTGTCACAAATTGACAAAATGTCAAGCAAGGAGACATCAAAAAAAAAAATTAAAAAGGAAAATAAAAAAAATCAATTTGGAAGAGAAAAGAAATAAAGTCTCCATGGAATTCTTTTGACATTCTATGGAAATTAAAAGGCATTAGAGAGGGAGGCATAGAGGTTGTTGGAAGCAAATTAAAAAAAATCAAACTACTTTCCAAGTTACTGACTAGCCATGACAAGGGTGTGGGATATTAAAAAATTCAGACTTGTTGGCTGAGAGGGAGTGTTGAAAATGTTGGAAACTACAGAGATAGATAGAAAGGGAATTAAAATAACAAAATTCTAAATTTGTACCTATGGTGATTCATTACAAAGTGCAAAAAAAATTGTAACTTGAATCTTGATATTGGAATAATAGAGAGGATGCAAGGATGTTGGGATTCTAGGGTAGTTGGAAATACAAGTGAATGATTTAAATTTGTAATTCATTTTTCCTGCAATCAGAAGTCAAAAATTAGTAAAATTGTAATTGATTTAAATTGTGCAGATTTATTTTCATTAAGGACTTTCGATGCTCTTTCAAGGCAATTTTTATGGACAGGTAATTTGCTTTCCTCAAAATGGAGTTTGGTCAAATGGGATTGTGTTTGCAGATCAAAGCAGGATGGTGGTCTTGGTTTGAGGAATACAAGCTTGAACGGTTGGGCTCTTGCTGCTAAGCTATTTTGGAGATGGTGCATAAGCCAAGATCAAGGATGGGCTAAAATCCTTAATGTTAAGTATCTTGGTGGGGTGAATGGGAAAGATGTACCAAGGTACAACTTGACTGGAAGGGGGTCCATGATCTGGGAGACTTTGAAGAAAGGGGCACAGTTAGTTAAAAATGGTCTTTTCTGGATTTGCAATAGCGGTTCAGATGCCCTATTTTGGGAGGATTCTTGGGATGGTTTTCCTCCTATTTTATCTCAATACCCCCACCTTCAACCTTTATGTGATAGTTTCCTTGCAGCAGGATGGAGTAAGGTTGAGGATTTTAAGGTGTTTTTAAGGGTGGGGCGGGGAGAGGTTGCCAGATGGAAAGAGCCCGTAGAATGGCCTCCTGGGGGTTCTGAGGGAGAGAGAGAGAGACTCTTGCTGGGATTCTTGCTGGCAGAGTGTGTAACTCTTTAAGAGGAGCTGATACCCTCGCTTGGGGACCCAATCCAAAAGGAAAGTTCTCAGTTGCCTCAGGGTATCAAGAGTTGGAAAGACAAAATTTTGACAGGATTGACATATCTTGGTGGAAGCAAGTTTGGAATAAGTCAGCTTGGCCCAAATGCAACTTTTTCTTATGGCTTGTGGTTCAGAATAAATGTCTTACCTGGGAGAATCTTCAGAAGAGGGGCTTTCCATGGGCCTTCTATCTGTACTTTATGTCATCAAAGCGAAGAAACCAGTTCGCACCTCTTTTTCCAATGTTCTTTCACCAGGGTTATTTGGCACTGGTGGTGGGAAGCTTGGGAGCATGCTTGTATACATGCTCACTCTTTGGTTGAGTTTTGGAACAGCCTTGGTAGACCCCCTTCTAAGACTTCTTTTCTGGAGGTGGCTTGGGGTATTGGTCCAGGTTTTATTATATGGCAGGTGTGGTTGGAAAGGAACCGTAGGATCTTTCAGGATAAGCCTAAGAGGGTTCAGCAGGTGTGGTTGCAAGTAATAAATATGCTTCAGGAGACTCTTGCTGCGAAGTGTGATCTCTCGGAGGATATTGCTCCTGGAGACGTGCGGGTGGTCCAAAAGTTGAATATTCTTTGTGCGGATTCTAGTGGTGCTCTTGGGAAGTTACAACAGAGCAGAAGCAGGAAAGCTAAAAGGAAGGTTTGTAGGGAGGGAAAGTGGTCCCCCCCCCCTTTTGGGACTCTCAAGATCAATACAGATGGGTCTTCTAGGGGAAATCCTGGGCATGCTGGGGTTGGAGGAATTGGCAGGGACAGCTCTGGTAAGGTTATCTTCTTATTCTCTGAATATAAAGGGATTCAAACCAATAATTACATGGAGGCTCTTGCTGTCCTCATGGCTCTTGAAAGAGGTTGTGCTCTAGGATGGAGCAAGATTATCTGTGAGTCGGACTCTCAGGTGGTAGTGGATATGCTAAATTTGCAACGGGTGGAAGATGTGGATTGGCATCTGGCAGTGGTGGGGAGACAAATTCTTAGGTTGAGCACTTCTTTGGATGTTGTCTCTTTTTGCTATGTTCCTCGTGAGTGGAATAAGACTGTGGATTGCCTGGCTAAGTGGGCTTCTGATCGTGGAGAGGGATGGAGGATGGGAGATTGGACTCACCTACCTCCGGAATGTGCTTTGGAACTTGAGACTCTTGTCAAGGAAGATATGGATGGTTAGTTGTGCCCCTTTTGGGGGGTTTTTTATGCTGGTGTTGTGTTCTCTCTCGGGCTCTTGGCCCCTGCTCTTTGTACTTTGTTGGTTGATTCAATAAATTTTTACCCCTTTTTAAAAAAATTGTGCAGATTTATACTGCCTAGTAACAATATTTTGTGAGTTTGAATTTGAAATGGTTTGGCTGCGAGATTGGGTAGTCTAATAAGGTTCCTCTTTCTCAACTGCATCATTATGTTTTAAGAAAAATGAATGGATTAAACCAACTAAAATAATGTAATTATAAAATGATTAAGTAATTCTCTATATTCTTGTAGTATGTTTGTAATGGTTATATCTCTTGTTGTGTTCTTCCCTTCGTATAGCATGGAATCATGTTGAATGCTTTGTAATAATTGGTGTAGTTTTTATAGTTTGGGAAGGAGAAAATTATATAGATTTCCAATATCTATAATTAAAAAATAAATAACTATATTAAATCAATTAGATTGCTCTAATTAATTCATTGTAAATAAGTAACAAAATGTTATTAATTAAAAAATACAACTAATTAGTTTCTAGAAAGTATAATTTTGTTTTTTATTTTCTAGAAAATAAATAAAATTGAAGTAATGAATTAAATATAAGCAACAAAATTCTTTCCAATTTCAACAAAATAGTAAATAAAATAAAGAAGCTCTTGCATGTACAATCTATTAAAAACACACATAAAATCTTTATTTTCACCAAAATCAATTGCTTCTTAAAGGTATATAACATAATGTTTGGATTAAAGCTTTGAAGCTTCTTTGAAATTAATTAGTGAAGGTTTATGTTGATTTGTTTGAGGATAACTAGATGATCATTTCATTGCTACGCATCTCAATTTTTATCATTCATAAGTGAAAAATCTAAAAAGCTAGGTTTTTATAAGAAAAGGGTTTTTTTTTTAAGTTTGTGCACATGTTATCCCACACTACCCTATGCACTAGCTGTAGTTATGATCCTTGACTCTACTCTCTCTATTGGTTACTTATGTTATAGTAATCATTTATTAGCTGATAATTTATTAATCTTTAATTAATTATTAGGCTAATTTCACTTCATGCACTTAAGCTAAACTTAGGAGTTCTTTTTTTTAGCTATTATCAGATCATTTTGTCTCATCACATATGATGTTGATACTTGTCATGATCTAATCCCTTTCTCATTTATGGTTTTCTCTTATAAGAACTCTCCTTCATTTTAATATTACTCTTGAGGGTCATTTTGTAAGTACTTTCTTTTTGAGAAAATAGTGAATCATTATTTGCAACTCTTATGCGTGGAAGGTGTTCTCGTCTGTTGTTTGATCTTGATTTGTGTGTGTTTTTCACAAATCTAACAAATTTCACGTTAAAAATGGTCATGTTTTCCCTAGAGTTTGCTTTCTCCCAAATCATGAGTGAAAATGACCATTAGAAAACCTAATTTTATATATATGTTCACCTATTTCTTTGCCAAGTGTCTTTTTTGATAGATGATTAGCATGGTGTGGTACAATTAAATATTGAAACTCTCCCCAATTGTGGTTCCTCTTGTCTCCACTTTTGCAAAGAATTTTTATTTTTGAATGTGTTTAAAATACACTTGATCCTTTTTTGTATAATTTGAAGGTGTTAATTTGGTGCAGTCATGGATTGAGGGTTCAGAAAGAACAATCCAAACTGTGCATCCCAGAGTCAACACAATGGAAATAACCCAAGAAAGTATTATGCAAATATGATTCTTTATTGAATTGGCAATCTTACATGCAACTTATGCCTCATGGGCAAATAACCAGGGCTCAACAAGGTAGATCGAAAATATTGAATCCTAAACTATTCCTAACTTGATGACTTACTTCCAAATGATTACAAATGCTCTTATATATGATTCTCTAGCTCCAACAAAGGTTTGTGTTAGCCCAAGGGTTTACAAAACTTGATGAATGATCACACATGAAGGTAGGCCTTAAAACATGAAAGACAATCATTTGTGATATTAAATGAATTGTGAATCTCCAAGATAGATCCCATTGGACCCAAAATGCTTAAATGATGCACTAAGAATTTTGGACTAGGTCAGCCCCAAATGCTTTGACTGTGAATTATAGTGAAATTATGAGAGCGATAAATTTCTAAAAACAAATTCAAATGATTTGAAATCTAGCTATGTCATAGATGACCTCATGTAGATGTTATATCCTACTTTGCGAGCTGAGAAATAATAATGTGATGAAATGCGGAATGAAATGTTGAAACTGCTACAAAATGAAATGTAAGAAAATAAATTTTTTTGGTCAATACAAGATTACTTTACAACCACAGATGCTCCTGCATCAAACACCAGAATTTGGAAGAAAAGTGAGTCCCTCACTTTCCAGGGCTAAGAGGAAAACCAAGAGGGTCCACCTTAGCTTGAGAAATCCAAGATGAATCCTCCACTAATCTACCTTTCCACTTCACTAGATATTCTTTGCACTACTTGTTCCTAGTGCTCCTTCCAATTCTAGTATCCAAAATTTATTCAATCTCCTATGATGTTTGATGTGGTAATTGCTCCTTCAAATCCACTTCATTGCTACTATCACTTGAATGTCCTTCATGGTACTCATAGATGTATGCAATATTGAAAATAAGTGATATACCGAATGTCTCTAGTAAATCTACTTCATATGCATTCCCAAAATCAAACCTCCTTAGAATATCACACGGTCCAAACTTCCTTATCTTCATCTTATTGTATGTGCCAACTGGAAATCTATCATTCCTCGGATATACCATCACCTCATCTCCAACAACAAACTCATTATTTTTCCTTTTCTCATCTACCTTTTCATTATACTTACTGTTCATGTCTTCCAAGTGCTTCTGGACTTGATCATGCAATGTTTTCATGAATCCTGCAAACTCTTATGCCTCTGCACTCCTCTTATTTTCCATACTAATATCTCTAAGCTCTGCAACTCCTCTGAGATTCACTCCTATAACAATCTCAAATGGTGTCATCCTTGTGCTCCAGTTTACTGAATTATTATATGCAAATTTTGCTTGCAGTAGAACCATGTCCCAATTTCCTGCCTTCTCACCAACCAAACATCTCAATAGGTTACCCAAACTTCTATTTACGACCTCTATTTGTTCATCAGTTTATGGGTGATATGTTGAACTGCACTTCAAATATGTTTTCATCCTCTTCCACAATGTTCTCGAAAAGTAACCAATGAACTTGGTGTCTTTGTTTGAAACTATACTCTTAGGTAATCCATGAATTCTCATAATTTCCTTGAAAAATAGGTTGGCAACATGCACAACATCATTAGTTTTATTGCAAGGAATGAAATGTTTCATTTTAGAAAATATGTCCACTACTACCATTATAGAATCATATCCTCTATTTGTTCTTGGTAACCCTAATATGAAATCCATGCTAATATATTTCCATGGTCTCTCCAATACTATCAAAGGTTTATACAATCTAGTATTCTAACTACTCCCTTTTGCAACTTGAAAAATTCTACAACTCTAGACATACTTCCTGACATCCTTATGTATCTGCAGCCAAAAATAGTGTTCACTCACCAAAGCTATTGTCTTATCCACTCCAAAATGTCTTGTTAGCCCTCCACTATGTCTCTCTTTAATCAAATTCTCCCTCATTGAACTCCTTAGAATATATAATTGATTTCCTTTGAACAACATGCCTTCTTGAATGAAATAATCCAAATGTTGGCTCCAGTCTGTCACTATTGGTTCCTTACATGCTTTCCAAGATTCATCAAAATATGGGTCATCCTCATACATATACTTCAGTTCTTCAAAACCCGGTGCTTCTATCCTCATCTCTGTTAGCAAATTTCTTCTCCTTCTCAATGCATCAACAACCTTGTTTGACTTACCACTCATATGCTTCAACACAAATGTATAACTCTGCAAGAGCTCAACCCATCTCATATGTTCCCTTGACTATTCAAGTACTACAAATCTTTATGATTAGTGTACAACATAAATTCCTTAGGCAACAAGTAATGTCTCCATTTCTTCAAATCTTAAAGTATGGCATAGAACTCGTGATCATAAACTGAATATCTTCTTCTGGCATCATTCAACTTCTCACTGAAATAAGCTATGGGTCTTTCTTTTTGACTTAACACTACTCCTATTTCAGTTCCACTTGCATTACAATCAACTTGAAATACTTCGTCAAAATCTCGTAATGCTAATACGGGCTACTTTGTCACCTTTTGCTTCAACAATTCAAAACTTCTTTGTGTTATGTATTTCCACTTAAATTCTTATCTCCTCTCATTGTCTTTGTCATGGGGTTACAAACACTACTAAAGATTTTGATAAACTTCTGGTAGAAACATTCCAATCCATGGAATGATCTTACTTATCCAATATTTACTAGTGTAGGCCAATCAACTATTGCTCTTACTTTCTCAGGGTTCATCTTCAATCCTTTAGCAAAAATGATGAATCCTAGATACACCAACTCTATCTTCATGAAACTAAACTTCTTGACATTAATCAACAACTTATCTTCCCTCAACCTCTACAATACTTGTTTGATGTGCCACAAATGTTCTTCTCTAGTCTTACTGAAAATTAGAATATCATCCAAATAAACAATGAAAAACTTACCCAAGAATTTCTTCAATACCCCATTCATCAATCTCACGAAAGTGCTAAGCGCAATATTCAATCCAAAAGGCATCACTAACCATTCATATAATCCTTCATTAGTCTTAAATGCAGTCTTCCATTCATCTCCTTCTTTGATTCTAATATGATGGTATCCACTCTTTAGGTCAATCTTTGTGAAATACTTTTCTCCACTCAAACAGTCCACAATGTCATCCATCCTTGGCAATGGAAATCTATACTTGATAGTGATCCTATTGATTGCTCTTGAATTTTTAGACATTCTCTACTCTCCATCTTTCTTTGGTAAAAGTACAATAGGTACCGCACATGGGCTTAAACTTTCTTTGATCAATCATTTCTTCAACAACTCTTGTATCTACCAATTCAATTCCGCATTCTCTGTCGGTGTCATTCTATGTGTTGCCTTGTTTGGGAAAATTTCTCTTGATATTAGATATATATGATGATTGATGCTCCAAACTGGTGGTAAGCCATCTGGTACATTCTCTGATATGATATCTCCATATTCTGTCAATAGTTCTGCCACTTCTATTTGTGGTGGATCTTTACCCTTTGCTATCTCCAGACTATCACCCTTCTTTGGAATCAATGCAAAACACATATCTCATGCCTCAATCCATCCATAAATTTCCTTCCATCTACCAAACATAGTATGGTAGTGCCACAAGCTTTAGTTTCCTTGTCTTCCTCCTCCAAAAGTATCAACTTGATTCTCTTACCATTTGAAGTCATAGTGTAGGTATTTCTTCTTCCATCATGAATTGCTTTCTTATCATGTTGTCATGGCTTTCCTAGCAATAAATGGCATGCATCCATAGGCATAATATCACACAATACTTCATCCTTACATGATCCTATATTAAATTTCACCAAACATTGCTCATTCACCAATATCTTATGCTCATCTTAAATCCATGCTATCCTATAGGGGTTTAGATGTTTCAGTCTCTTCACATTCAACTTGGTTACCATCTCCTTTGAAACTAGATTATTATTGCTACCACTATCAATGATAACTTTACTTATCTTTCCTCCAGACTTACATTTGTTTCTGAATAGACTCTTCCTTTGCAGTGGTTCCTTAGTCACTTCTTCATGCATCAAAGCTCTCCTCATCACTAATGATTCACCTTTCTTAGGTTTCCCAACTAAATTAGGGGACTTAATATGTTCTTCATCCATATAAGTTGCTCACCTGGTATGCTCAAATTTATTTCTAGTACTCCCTTTATGACACTTAAAGGCTCTATGTCCTTCACCTCCACACTTGAAACAAGTTCCTCTGAATGGTCTCTTCTCAGACCTCCCTTCGTCTCCCTAGTATCTTTCATTGTGGTAAGAATTACGACCTCCTTTATCACTACGATAGAAATTTCTATCTTTTCTTCCTTTGCGGTATGAATTGTGATTCTTTTCTTCACTCCGATACGGTTTCCCATCATTCTTTAGTTCTGCATAAGTTCTTCTTTCTCTAGTTTGCAATCCGCTCCTCTGGAATCTTCCTCTTGCGCTTCTTTGTCTTTGTTCAAATTTCTTGTTCAACTTCTCTTCCACCTTCAATGCAAATTGATATGCTTCTTCAACTGATGTCATCTTTACCAAGCTCAATTCTTCTTGAATGTTTGTTCTCAATCCATTGATGTACCTCGCCACTTTTTATTTACTTGCTTCACTGTGTCCAGCTCTAATGATTATATTGTATAATTCTTCAGTATACTCCTTCACATATTTCTCCTTTTGCCTCAGGTTCTGTAATCTTTTCTAAAATTCAAGCTCATAAATAAATTGATTCTTCAACTTTGTCACCATTCTATCCCATTTGATGATTTTCTCCTTTCCTCTTCTATTCCTATCCAATTGAACTTCTTTCCACCATAAAGAAACATAACCTTTCAACTTTGTTTTCACAAATCAGACTCTTTTTGGATCTTCAATTTCTTCATATTCAAAGTATTCCTCCATTTCATTGATCCAGTCAATCAATTCTTCAAGGTTTAAATTTCCCGCTTAATTTTGAATTTTGAACTCTAGGTCACTTACCAATTTTGGAGATTGCTTTCAACATCTTCATTTGATCTAATTCCTCTTCTTCTTCGCCTAGGGCTTCTGCAATTTAATTCGCAACATGATTTTCTTCATCATCACTTTCATCCTAAAAAAATGTGCTACAGGAAAATATCTCAATATGGATAGGAAATTTAATAAAAAATAAATATAGTAACAACCATCAAAAGTAGAAAAGAAAAACCAAAAAAGAATCCTTCATTCCAGCTTTAAGTTCCACATGAGCTCACACTCTCTCTAATGCAAAAGTGTGCAACACATTATTACTCCTCCATGTAATAAAAAGGGAGGGAGATAAATCTATATACATTACCAAAAATTACTAGGTTGTGTTAGGTATGTCATATGTGAATTTAGGTTATTTTCTCATATTCCAAGAAAGATCAAAAAACTTATATGCAACCTTCAAAATTTTGATGATTGGGGGATAAAGGTCGCATTAACAAATAAGATTGAAACGCCAATACAACAAGAATTAAATTATTGTCAATGGGGTTGTGGTCAATTGGTAGGATCGCTTGGTTCTCATGTTGAAGACCACGGCTCAATTCTCCCCAAAGACATATTAGTGTTGATTGGGTTGTTGCACTAATATTCTAAAATGTTATTTGATGGATATCTCCAACTAATATAGAGTTAGTTAAAGCGGTCTCCCCATATATGAATTGTATGGGATGTAAGTCTCGAGTACAAACCTTCATAATTGTAAGATGAGAGCACTAATAAAACCCCTACTAATTAATATAAAAACAAGAATTAAGTTATTTATAGTAGAATTTTCTTTGTTAAATTTGTGCATTAAAAAAATACCTTCAAATTGTAGATCTAAAAAATATATGTGTTTATTAGATCATTAAATTATGTTTAATTATAATTCACAAAATAATGTGTTTACTTCTACATAGATCCTCTTAATATATGATAATGAAATGTGTAAAACATCATATTTTTTTTTGTCCCAATTTCTTCTATTTAAAAGAGAATCTTAAGAATGACAATTTATGTGCTTCAATTTTGTCAATGTATTGTAAGAGAGTGTATAGGAGTGAATTTGCACCCCTTATGAAAATTCCCCTTTTTGCTTTCTCCACTTTAGAAAACCAAGTTCGGAGGCTTAATTCCACATAAGCCTATTGATTTCATCCCACTCGGCACCTCTTTTGAGCGTTAGTGGAGGCGTTTCTCTCGGGGATGCTTGCACGGCACACAAACACCCGTACGGCGCACTTACGTCCCTGGCAGATTCCTACGACTAAACCTGCAGAGGCGTTACACTTCTCATTGGGATTCAAGTTGTAACACCCTCTTCGGCAGATCGACCTGAATATGGCCATTTTTCTTCATCTCCCCTTCATATTCACTCCTTCAACAAGCATTGCATCTTCTTCACAACTTCAAGCATTCAATTTCACACTCTTGCACTCACTCTCAAGCATTCTATTAGCACTTTTGCACCTCATTGCAGAAAATACATCACTCCATCACTTTGATAGAAAAAATTGGGGACAACACCATTGCAGCAGAGGCTCAAGTACTCTCATTTTCTCCCCTAAGCAGCCTTGATTGCTCTTGGTGGAGGTGGAAAGCTTCCCTTTCCTCTCCTCTATCACTTGGTTTAGTAAGCACATTTATTGTTTTGTAGTGCTTTAGTGTTCTTTACTATATTATTTTTTTTATCTCGCTTTCTTGGATGTCCATGGAGGTGGAAACACCTAAATGGGGGTCTGACTGAGGCAGGCCCCTATACAACCACCCAACATTTTCCTCCTCTTTGTGTGTAGGTGAATGTGCTTTCAAGGAGCTAGCTGGTGAACGAGTTTCTTTGTGAGATCCTTCTTGCCACCTTAACTCTCGTATTTTTGCTTTATCACATTAGAGATTATTTCATTTACTTAATCACGTTATTTTGGCCCTTTAGTAGTAGTTAGTCGGGCCGTTAGCCTATTTTATTAGGTTTAACCTTGTCTTTGCAGTTGTTTGGCCATACAAATGCCAGCGCACTTTAGAGACTTTAGTGAGTCACGTTGTCGTCTAAGGACCACGCTTTCATCCTCAGGCAAAGAGCTTCCTGAGGCATAGTGTTGAACCTAAAAACTAGCTTTCCTAGCCCCATTTTGCATTTCGGGTATGTAGAGTGGTTAAAGGACCTCATAGTCCTCATCATTCTCATCCTACATATCCTAACACTTTGTTAAGCTGAGGTAAGTTAGGGCAGCCTTCTACATCTTGGCCCTTCGTGACCTAGGGCCTTGCACATGGTGGTCCCCCTCTCTTACATTTTTGGTGAACTCGACATGAACCAACGTCTTTTCATTCGTTGGTGTTGAGACTTCTTTCGTATACTTCATGATTGTCATGTTCCTAAGTGTTGTGAAGGTTTATGACCATCACAACCCAGTCCACAACTTTCAGGTATATCATTAGGAGAAGTATACGACACCTCCCGATGGAAAGGACAAAGGTCTCTACTGGTTTCAGTACATGCCTTTTCTTTGGTCCCATTGTTGGTCTAGCTATGCAGGAGCAGTTTTCGAGGAACGAGATGGGATTCGTTGACGAAATTTTTCATATTCCCACTCCCCCTACGTCTCCTACACCATCATCGGTAGACAAGAATGAGGCCATTGAAATTCCCTCAAAATATGCCTTCGCCCTTGCTAAAGGACTAGGTGACTTAAAAAATTAGTTGGAAGGATATCTGAAGATGGCTAGAGCTACTCAGGTTGTCAATGAGTTAAAACATATGATGGATAAATATCAAACAGACATAGAGCTTTCAACTAGCCTCCTTGATCTCGCCAAAACATGTGCGATGGATAAAGATCAAATAGGCATAAAGCTTCTAACTAGCCTCCTCGATCTCGCCAAAGCATGTGATCCTTCAAACAATCCTAACTTTGTGCAAGAAGCCACTTTCGAAGAGTGTGAGTGACATTTAGGAGTATCGATGCTTCCCACGTCCATTTACATGGCTGACGTGGTCCCCTCTATCAATATATGTTTTGTCTTTGAACAACCCGAAACTATTAAAGTAAACAAGGTCCCCTTGGGCTTTAGCTTCACCCCCCTTGTCACCTTTAACAGTGGAGGCTTTGGTGGGATGAGTGGTGGGGGATTTGGTAGTGGTAGTGGATTTGGAAGCAGAGGTGGTGCTAGTGGAGGTGGTTCTGGCGGAGGTCACAGTGGTGATTCTGGTGGAGGCCCTATCGGTGGCAATGGCTTCGGTAGTGGTTATGGTGGAGGTCACACCGGTGATAGTTCTAGAGGAGGCTTTGGCAGTGGTTCTGGAGGAGGTTCCTCTGGCCCTCTATCTTCTAATGACCCCATTCTGAACACCATTCTTCAAAATATGGGTAAGATGCAGAGCTAGTTAGCGAGTCTTTCCCAAGCCTCTTCCTAGCCTATCTTCTAGCCCTTCTTCTGGCACAACCTATTGTCAGTTGCCATCTTAAACACTCCCTTCCCCCAAGGAATTGAGATCCCTAAATTTAAAAAGTATGGTGATAAAGGAGATCCATAGACACACATGTCTACCTTTGACTCCCTGTGCATGGACTTCTTCCATCACAACGTATTGATGGCCAAACTATTTCCCCTATCTCTCAAGGATACAACACTCAAGTGGAATTGTTCCTTGCCTGACAACTTTGTCTTCTCATTTGACCAACTCGTGAATCAATTCCTTATACAATTTCAAGCAAACATCAGGTTGAAGATGACCTTTTCGGATCTCGTCTGATGTAAACAAGGAGATAACAAAAAAATCATTGATTTCATAGCGCACTACCAAGCGCTCCTTTCATAAATCTCATATCTGCTGCTCGATTCTAACGTGAAGAAGGTATTCGTAGGGAACTTACAAAGGCCTTGGCAAGAGAAGTTCACCCTTATGAAATACCCTTCTTTCACGCACTTATGTACAACCTTACGAGAGTACCAACAGACAATTGTTCAATTCGGGAGATCCTCCTCACGCTTCTGTTATGAGGGAAATTTCATCGTATCAATCTCTTGGAAAGGTAAGAATATTATGAATGTAGTGGTTGTTGTTGACAACAATGGCCTCAAGCATAACTGAAAAATTCATGAAGTTCTCAGAATCTTATTCTTCTATTTTGCAAAAAAATTTGAAGGATAAGATCGTAACCTTGTTGAATCCTAAGCCTGTTAAAGATCCTTACCCTAATTGGTATGATGAAAATACTTATTGTCAGTACCATCGGGTTAATGGGCATGATATTGAACACTGTATGCAGTTGCGTCATGAGATACAAGACCGCATCAAGGGCAGTACCATTCGCCTCGATGGGAGTAAACAAAATGCTAACAAATCAGTGGTGAAGCTAATAGTGAATTGAAGATATACACGGACCCATTTCTGTCACACTCTACTAACATGATTGTAGATTCCATTGATTCTGCTACTCAACCCGGGGCATATGTTAACATGGTCACGGTGACTTCCACTGCTCCACCTACACCCAGTTCGCCGGACATTACATTCACATCACAAGATTTTCCCTTAAACAATAAACCCTCGCCTCTCTACATTCCCGCTCGCATCAATGGTAACATTGTGACAGGGGTCTTGGTAGACCCCACGAGCCATGTGAATGTTATCACAAAAGAAACATTAGTACTAAATTCATTATAAAAGGAAGAATATGAAGAAACAAAATCTACCATTTGTACACACGATGGTATGTTCCTTAAACCTTACAGATCGATAACTTTGTCAGTCCTAGTTGGACCCAGGGTTGTTGACACAGTTTTCGATGTTATCCCAGAGTCGAATTTGTTCAGGATTTAGCTAGGCATACCTTGGTTAGCTTCCATGAATGAAATTTCCTCTGTTATTCACAAGTGTTTAAAATTATCCCATGAAGGTGTCGTGCATGTAGTGCATGACACTGGATATCAACCCTTGGTGTCCCGTGGTGGATATCCATTAGATCACTTTTGGCCCTCCCCAGTTGGTTCACTTCCTCCAAGAATGGACCTACTTTACAAGAATTATGTAAAGTATAAAATTGGGGGCCAAGGACAGTCGAAACTGACCCTTCCCATAATAAAACAATCGGTTGCCTCCTCTTCCCGAGAGGAGAAGGAGAAGCTTGTATCGACTACTCTCTCTTCCCATAAAGGAAAAGAGAATTCCATGTCAGTGCCCTCTCCTCCCCATAAAGGTAAAGAGAAGGTTACCTTCTCCTGGACTTCCTTGTCCTCTCCCCTTTCTTGGGAAGAGTATTGGATGAGTCAGCCCAGCGGCTATCGGTTGAGTCTGATGATTCCTCCTTGGTGTAGGCCTAAGCTCAAGATCGTGAATCTCCCTAATGAATACCCTAGACTATGGTACTACTTATACAACAAAAAGAAAGGTTCCTGAAGGGAATTTGATCCATGACCTCCTACCACTCCTACTCCTAAGGCAGCGAATGGGAAGAGGCCCACTGCCGAGGCTCTTGAGCTAACTCCCCCTACTACTCCTCAACCTATTCCTCCTACTCCCATTCAGGAATCCATTCCTCTGTCAAAAACAACTGTAGTGGACATTCCCATAGTTGAGCAGGAGTCTTATATTCCTTCATAGCCTCTGGCCTCCAGCTCAAAGAGTCATAGAAACCGCCTTGCGCGCAAGCGCAAGTGTTAACGAAAGGCTATCTTGGTTGATCAGGCTGCCTTGCAAAGGAAGAAGGAAGAAGTGACTGCCCCTACTTCAAGGCCTCCTATAGTGTCACCCTCTTCCCTTCTTTCTACTTCTCTTCAATCTAGTCATGCACCACTTTCGGCTTCCGTTGCAAGTATGAATACGCCTAACCACAAGGGGGTACAAGTGTTCATCGCTCCTTCAGTGGATTCACCTTTGTTGATGTCTATTCTAGATATCTAGCCTTTCCCAAGGCCCTTGGATATGATTAATACTTCAGTTGTATCCATTGTGGTTCTTTCCTCCTCTTCCTCTGCACCTCTAGCCTTGTCTATGGGGAGTTCATCTCCTTCGCCAAAGCAAAAGGTGTAGTGTGGTCCTTCTAGCAGTGAAGGATGTAAGAGGATTCTACCTTCTCTGCAAGGTGGCCCCGCATTGACTTGTTTTGTCATGGTGATGGAACCAGTCCCATCTTCTCCTGAGTTTGTCACTACTCCTGAGTCATTCGGCAAGCCTAGCGGTGAATCTCGGGTGCAGTCTTCCCCGTCCACTGAAGTTAGACACAACACTCTTGTTGGGTGCATGTTTAACTTTGTGGATGAAGTCTCGACCTTATCAGCGATCTTTGTGAAGTCGTTGACCTTAGCTCCACAAGAGCTTAGTGGAGAGGACCTCGAGGGACCTTCTTCCTTAGCCCTTGTTGTGGAAGGGTCGGATTATCCTCCTCTTAAAATCCCACCACTGCAGGCTCGTCCTCCTTCCCCCTACAATGAGTTAGAGTGGGAAGTGGATGACCTCTTGGTCAACAGTGCTAGAGGAGAATCTCTTCTTGATTTTTTTTTAAAGCGTGAGCTGTGATGTGTTCTGATCATGTGTCTGGATGACCTCAACACCCTACTCATGCTTCATATAGGAAATGGTTTTGTGTCATAAACCCTTCTATTTGTATCTTCCATGTTTGTGCTTGATTTTGAGTGAAACTGGGGATGGCAAAGTGTTGGGGGGCATCTAGGGCTTCCCTCTATGTTGACCCAATTTTTATTTTACTTTTTCGCATATCTTCCCGATCCGTTGAGGATTGATGGATCTTTCACCTCATATTAGCGCCTATTATTCATATGAGCTCGAACAGACCGAATTCTCGCTTAAACCGGGATCCCCATGTCTTTGTTTGTATTGTCTTATCTCACTTCTTTATCTTCCTATCTTATTTGCTTTGTTGTCCCTCCTATGTGTGACAACGCCAACATTTCAATTTTAGAAATGCATTTGTTACACCGAATCTTCTCAAAACATTTAAACCTTTTAGAATCGATTTCCTAACCTTAATCCTAATGGAATACGCGTTTCCTTCATCACGAAGTTCATAAATAGGACTTGAAACCTTCCGAAGTGAACAACTTTTGACCTTCCTCACGTGGGGGGCATATTCTTCCTTTCGAATTCCTATATTTATGAATATCTTTCAAAAGGATCCCTTGATGATGGATCGCTATGAGAAATAAAACATTCGCTTTCAAATTTTGCATCCCTTGAGTGGACCCCCTTCTTCACGGCAGGTTCCTGAGGGATCCCCTTTGAAAGATCTTATCTTGAGTGAAATCATTCACGTCTAGCTTGGGGGAAACCTTACTAGACCTTGATTTTCAAACAATGCATCCCTTGAGTGGACCCCTTTGAAAGTCTTCCAAATTATCATCAACTGCTGCCGATTGTCTCGCTATCACTTACTGGGTCACTTTTTGACTCGCAGTCTGCTTTCTCAAGTCGGCGTGAGAGATTCCTGGGGATACCTCAGAAAATAGGATCCCGATACCACCAGTCCCGCCACCCCGGTCTGGTCACTTTGACGGTCTGACGCCTTTGATCCACTATCGGCACCGCCACGACGCTGATTTATAAAACCAAGTTCAAAGGCTTAATTCCACATAAGCCCGCTGCTTGCATCCCATTTGGCACTTGTTTTGACCATCAATGGAGGCATTTATGTTGGGGATGCTCGCACAATGCGCATACATCCATGTGGTGCGCTTACGTCCCTAGCAAATTCTTACGGTTGAACCTACAGAGGCATTACACTTCTCATTGGGAGTCAAGTTGTAACGCCCTCTTTGGCCGACCAACCCGAATATCGTTGTTTTTCTTCATCTCCCCTTATACTCACTCCTTCAACAAGAATTTCATCTTCTTCACAACTTCAAGTATTCAATTTCACACTCTTGCACTCACTCTCAAGCATTCTAGCAGCACTTTTGCACCTCATTGCAGCAAATACATCACTCCATCACTTTGATAGAGTAATTTGGGGACAACACCATTGCAGCAAAGGCTCGAGTACTCTCATTTTTTCCACCAAGTAGCCTTGAGTGCTCTTGGTGGAGGTGGTAAGCTTCCCTTTCCTCTCCTCTATCACTTGGTTGAGTAAGCACATTTACTATTTTGTAGTGCTTTAGTGTTCTTCACTATATTGTTTTCTTTATCTCGCTTTCTTGGCTATCCGTGGAGGTGGAAACACCTAAATGGGGGTCTAACTAAGGCAAGCCCCTATACAGCCACCCAACATTTTCCTCCTCTTTGTGTGTAGGTGAACGTTTTTTCAAGGAGCTAGCTAGCGAATGAGTTTCTTTGTGAGATCCTTCTTGCCACCTTAACTCTCGTATTTTTTCTTTATCACATTTAAGAGTATTTAATTTACTTAATCACATTATTTTGGCCCTTTAGTAGTAGTTAGCTGGGTCATTAGCCTATTTTATTAGGTTTAACCTTGTCTTTGTAGTTGTCTGGCCATATGGATGCCAACGCACTTTAGAGACTCCAGCATGCCTCACTGTCATCCAAGGACCACGCTTTCGTCTTCAGGCAGAGAGCTTCCTGAGGCACAGTGTTGAACCTGAAAACTAGCTTATCTAGCCCCATTTTGTATTTCGGGTCTGTAGAGTGGTTGAAAGACCTCATAGTCCTCATCATTCTCATCTTGCATATCCTAACATTTCGTTAAGTTTTGGTAAGTTAGGGTAGCCTTCCGCATCTTGGCCCTCTATGACCTAGAGCCTTGCATGTGGTGGTCCCCCTCTCTTACAAAGAGATCTCATGGTAATTACTGTTGGAGTTGATAGTGAACCCCATAGCTCCCACAAATCACCTACAACCAAATCACCTATCAAAAATGAGAGATCAAAGCAACTAATTTGTTATGCAACCAAGAGAGAAAAAATTGATCCACACAAGCATTTGATATGCCTTTTGTATTGAATAATGAATACCTAGATGAATATCACAATGAAGGATCAATCCTTAGAAAAGAAAAAAACCAAACTCCATATGAGGATTTGATTAGATTGTGACAAGTTTCTTAATCTCATGCAATGAGATAACCTATATATATCCTAATCTAATAATAAAAAACACTCCTAAGTTTAGCTTAAATAATTAAAATTATAAGGGACCTAATAATATATTAATGATTAATTAATTATCAAGTAATGTCCTAATTACTCCAACTTCGGGCCCCTTTAAGATCAACTTGGGAAGAAACTAAACAACTTGATGAAGAATGCAATTATAGATGCATGGATGGGTCCTAGCTACAAGGCCTAATGAGGTACCCATGTACAAACATATGAAATCTCTCATAACTAGAGAAAAGAAAAAAACCACATAGGAAAATCTCATCTCCAAAAGAGAAAATGAAATAACTATACTACTGAAAGAAGGATATGACTCAATTTGACCCCCCAAGGACTGTTCTATCATAGTAGTAAAATAGATTTCCCCCCAGTAGGAGAGAGAAAATGAGGATATGAATCTCCACCATAAAGAAAGAGTTCATGTGCCAATGATGAATGCCTAAAGATAGAACACAATCAACTACCTGTAAACAACATTTCTCCCCTTAGGAAGAAATAGATCCACTAGTGATTAGAGAAGAAAATCCAAAAAGATGGGTAAATCAGGAATCCAAATCCAAATGATGTGTGCCTCTAAAAATGTTCTCAACTGTCCACATGTTAAAAAGCGATGATGTCAATCTAGAAAATGGTGAAGACTGATGTAGAAAAAACTGTAAAGTCGATGAAAATGGTGGGATAACAGTGATGGATATCAACAAAGAAAAGATGAATGTCCTCAAATTAATCCTCTAGATCTACAATTTGAGACTCTACAAACAAAAATGATATATTTGCAAGATACAAATCCCAAGTAGTTTGTGTCTAGAAGAAAATGGATTTCCTACTGCATTGAACCAATAGGGGCCAAGGATGTGGTAATGCCAAGCAAATCAGGGAACAATAGAAGATGATGATGATGTAGTCTTGATCTAAAGAGTGGGAACATGAAGACAAGTCTCTAAACCATCGAAACATGTAAGGCATGTGATATACTCAAGCTCCTCTAAAGTATTGTCACCAATGGTATGCAATCTACATCTGCAAGAGGAATGAGACAACCTGCAATAGGATCCTCTAGGTATGGAGATATGTGAGGGTCTCCATGGATCTCTCAAAGTCGATTCCAAAGTGTGTGGGGACAATCAATGTCCAATAATGCACATATAGTGTCAAGATCAATACTAGAACATATAACCCCTACAACATGATCACTAATAATACCCCCTTCTGAATAACTCCTTGATGTGTCTAGTGTAGGTATTAGTCCATAAAGATAATGAAAAAATATCAAGCCACCTGAGATGTGTTAGGATGTCGTGTCACTAAGACTCATAGTTATCCTTTGTTAGGATGACCATAGAAGGATGAACAAAAAAACCCATGATACTTTCTCAAATGATAAAATAAGAGATTAATAACCTTAGTGCATGTATAGAAGATCAAATGAAGTTATATCACACAAATAGATCCTTTCCAAGTGCCAAGACATCCAATAAATGATAAAAATTTGAAATCACAAAAAATTGAATAAAATGTACTTGGGGCAGATTCTATAAAAAATGCATGAATGAATCTAAATATCTCTAAGATATTTTTCCAATGTCACTGGAATCGCAAAAAAATAGAGATTCTAGTAAAAATTTATGAGCTCATAAGTGAAAAATGAAGATTTGACTTTGACTGAGAATAAAATAAACTAACAAAAATTTGATAATAAAACCTACACCATTGGAAAGTGCTTGAAACCATCTTTCCAATGATATCTTCTTTTCCTGATTTCGACACTGTATGCCTAAGTTATGCCAAAAAGAAAAGAAAAAACTACTCTTTCAAAAAAACAGGGGCTAGGAGGGAGCAATGAGTTGTTTGTATGATTGGTCATACTATTGATGTCAGCAACATATTCAAAGAAAATTCTGAATTGGTCAAGAAAAAATATGATCCCCTAAAAAAAATTGTCCCTGATATATCCTAGCGTAACTAAAATATGTTGTCAAATTTTGGCAAGATTCAACTAATCAAAAAAAATCATCGTACTTCATTTTGCGGGTTGGATTTGGGTCCTGGAGTATGGCATGGGCCATTAGAATTTTGAAGTCATCAGCATGTTTGGGTTTGTAGACCGATTTTATGTGGTCGACAGTATGTAATGTGCCGCTCAACAATAGTCAAGGCTAATGGACAACAAGGGGCTTGCATTGTTAGAATTATCATACATTAGCTAATAATTAATTAATCATTAGTTGATTATTAGTCTAGAATTTATTCTCACACACTTTAGCTAAACTCAGGAATGCTTTATTAGTTGAATTAATATTAGATCATTATGTCTCATCTCATGTGATGTTGACACTTGTCATGATCTGATCCCTTTCTCATTTAGGGATTTTCTCTTATAAGAATTCAACCCTTATTGTAAATAACTCATGGAGAATATCTAGAGCTTTCATATCTTTTTGAAAGTCTTTGTTGTAGATTTTCCTTCTTGATGAATATAACAATTCTTGTTTGCAGATCTCTTGCGTGGAAGGTGTCTTTGTTTGTTGTTTGATCCTGTGGCTCGTGGTTTTGTGCTTGTTTCACAATTCTTGTTTGCATGCTTTCATCTCTTTTTGGAGTAGAGTTTTTCCCATGAGGTTTTCTCTATTTTCCCCACTTTATAGAGATTTGGTTGTATTTGGGTACCTCATCTAGACTTATTGTCGGGACCCATCTTTGCTTTCATGCATTTTGTCCTTAGCTTTTTAGCTTCTCCCTAAGTTCATATTAAGGAGGGTGTTAGAGTAATATGTTAATTACCTAATTAATTTAATCATGTTGATTAATTAATTAAGTCACCTTTACTTTATTTTCACTTAAGCTAAACTTAGACCCATTAATTATTAATTACTCACCTTTAGGGTTTTGATCTCCTTTCATAAAGATTGATCTCTTTGTAATTATTAAATTCTTGTTTATGCATTTTTTTCTTCACAACAAGTAGAGCACTATTCTTGTGTTTTCGTTATCTCTTCTACGCGACAAGTTATTTCCTTGTAGGTGTTCATTAGGTTTCGTGAGGTTGTATTTCTCAACTTTAACATGGTATCAAAGCGTGGATTCAACAAACATCTTATCAATTTATGAGGTTTTCTTCTTCAACAAGGGTTGCAGGTTTCAAATCTAAATCCCTTTTGCTTTCTTTGCAAATTTTGGAGGTGGGCATTTTTTGAAGCATTTTTGTGTGAAAAGGACCTCAATGTTGGATCCAAAGTTGTTGAGAAAGTCAAATTTAGCTTTTGTTTCACTGATTTTGATTCCTGACGCCAGATCTATGAAGGTTTGAAGTGGTTGCTTTGTTTCCAAATCCGGAGGGTAGCTACAATTTCGGTGTATTTTGGCACAAAACGAACGTCAACATCGCACTCAAAAGGCCCAAAAACTTTAAGATCCCCTGTCAAATCATCAAAATTTGTGTCGGGAGTTTCCAAGGAAAAAAAAATTGTCAAAAGGTCGTACGGACTCCCCAGCACACAAACCAAGGTAATTAAAAATTAAAAACAATTTTTGAAAAGCCTCTTTTAAAAAGGCACGCAGTTTTTTTTTCCACATTTCAAAAATAATTAATTAAAAACTTTTTTGGGGGGGAGGTACCTTGGGCTCTGATGTATTATATACTATCATCATCATTATGGCCCCTGGGACCATGTAGTACATTTTTTTTAGTTACTTTTAAAAGTTGCTTTAAAAGTAACAATGTTACTTTGTCAAACCCCATTTGAATCATTTTTAATTTTTTTAAAGCTACTTTTTCTTAAAAAGTAAATAAACGTTTTTTTTTTAATAACAACATTTTAATATATATATTTTTAAAAATATCTAAAGTTTTTAATGCTTTAACTTTAAAAATTAAAAAGTAAAATCATGCAATAGTTTTTAAATTTTTTTTTTAAATAAATGTCATATGTAATCAGAATTGAGGATTTTACCAAAGACCACCATATTTGGGGCTTTATTTTGAAAGTTTTGACAATCTATGGAGTTCTTTTTGCCCTTACCAACTTCCATGTTGGGCTTTCAAATTGTACCCACATTCCAGGGTACATCTCACCACAGTGGTCATGCAATTTTTTTAAATGTAGAATTTTGAGTTTGTATAGGTATTTTCTAGTTTGACTTTTTCCATGAATTTATCAGTTAGAAGGACTGCTTTTGAGATTTAATGTTTATATCTTCAGATCCTAAATATTTCAAAATGCTTTTAAATGTTTTTGTATGTTCTATTATGCTACTTAGTTTCTTTTTCTATAAGAATCATTTCATTGTCTTTTGGACCTTATGGGCTCACATTGCATGTATTTATAATTTTGTAAATGCATTGAGATAAAGTGCCTTTGTATTGCACATGTATTATGGGATCTTGCACATCACTTTGTGTGTCTTATTGTACTCGCACTATGATATAAAGTGTTATGGGGGTTGATGTTTGCCTTTGTTTTGCCTTCATACCTTTCTCATGCGTGTGTGTCTTAGTTTGCACACCCTTTATATGTGTTTGTACTTTCATGACTGCACCTTCAGATGTTCTTGGTTCCTCTTCATGCACTAATTCAGGCATTCAACTTTAGTGTACCTGTCATATCTCTCCCTTTTCAGCATTATGGGGGGGTTTCTACTATTGGTGCTAATGCTTCCTTAGTTTCGCCTTGGAGTGAACTATGTATACAGTATTTGTTCTTATCTACTAGGCGGATGCAGTAACTGGTTACCCATGCATTTCGGTGAGATGAAGCACTTACCATATGGACACTCTTGCATTCCTATTTTTGGAGGCAACCTTCCATTTTCACTTGATCAGTTCTTCAGACTATTGGTACTTGTGCCATCTGTATATTTGAGTTCTTGATGTTTGCCTTGGTTTTCCATTGGATTTGAGTAGTGTCATTGGGGGAACTCATACAGATTATTTCCTTCTTGATCATGATCATTATATGTTTCAGCGGAGGTTATTCTTTTGGCATTACAACAGTTATTCTTAGACAGTGTTTGCAACTTCTTCATGCTTTAGCGGTGTTCTCTTTGTTCCTATCTTTTGGGACAACCTTGTCTTGTTTGGAGGCTTCTTTAGTCTTTCACTTGGCTTTCATATCTTTTTAGAGTGGAGTTTTTTCCATGAGGTTTTCTCTATTTCTCCACCTTATAGAGACCTTTTGTTTGTACATGGGTACCTTATTTGGCCTTGTTTGTCGAGACCCATCATGCATTCTTTTTAGGGTTTTTTAGCTACTCCCTAAGTTCATCTTAAGGGGGGTGTTAGAGTTATCATACATTAGCTAATAATTAATTAATCATTAATTGATTATTAGTTTAATTTATTCTAAACTTAGAAATGCTTTATTAGTTGAGTTAATATTAGATCATTATGTCTCATCGCATGTGATATTGACACTTGTCATGATCTGATCCCTTTCTCATTTAAGTCTTTTCTCTTATAAGCATTCAACCCTTATTGTAAATAACTCACGGAGAATATATGGAGCTTTCATACTTCTTGAAAGTCTTTGATGTAGTTTTTCCTTGTTGATGAATATAGCAATTCTTGTTTATAGATCTCTTGCGTGGAAGGTGTCTTTGTTTGTTGTTTGATCCTGTGGCTCGTGGTTTTGTGCTTGTTTCACAATTCTAACATGCATTAGGATTGGCGGCGTTGCCACTAGGTATGACTAATACCCAGCACAACAAAAAAATCTACCTTTTAATTTTTAGCTTTCTAAAGTGTCTTTTGCTTCTTTTTTCTTTTTTTTGTAAAGAAATTTTTATTTTTATTTTTAAATGGAAAATATTGAGAAAAAGCTAGAGTTTTTTTTAATTTCTATAAAAATAAGAAAAAACTAGAAAAAATGAACTATTGTACCTACACTTGATCAAGGCAGTAATAACATATTTGAAAAAATTGTGCTTAGATCTACGTGCCCTTAAAAAAAATAACTTTCTCAATCTAGGGACAACTATTGTGATATGGTGTTGTACACCATTGCATAATTTGATATATTATAATGTTGTAATTAAATAATTATTTAGTTGTGATGCACCTAGGTGGTGTGGTTAATCACACTAGATAATTATTTGGAGACCACTTTATGTTGTATTGTAACATTGTATTATTATTTAATGTGTGAGAGACATGGGATAATAATTTAATATTGGGGAACATTTAATAAAGTGAAAACTTAGTACCCAATATTAAATAAGGGATTAGTGGTTTTGTATTCATATGGTTTTTTGGCACATGGTTTTATCTTACCACTTGGTTGTATTTGTGTGAGTTTGAGTCTATAAAAGCAAGTACATATTTAGTGGTTAAAGTTGGCTGGGTGAGTGGGATGTCATTATTGAGTCTTTCTGAGGAGTGCATATGTGAAACATGGCATGGGATTTGTGGATTCAAGCTTAGAGCATGAGGATGCATTGGAAAGACTTGATGCTTTAGAGGTATTGTGTTGATGCAAGAAGTTAGGTCTACAAAAACTCAAAAAGTGGAAGTGTTTTTGTTGTTTTTCAAAATTTGTCACACTTGGACTGAAAATTTGAAGCTCTTACACAATGAATCTTAAAAAAACTCAATAATATGAAATTTAGTATTTTAAATCTAGTTTCCAAATATGTAATTTATTCAAATACATAGATGATAGAAATTAAATTTTAATAGGCATGTATAAAAACCAATTTTTAAAAGTCATTTTTTTACCATACCATGCACGTGTATGAACAACACTTTCTAACCTAAATAAAAGTATTTTTCTAATTCTTTTTGGAGAAAAATATGTAACAACATGAAGATTGATGATATTTTTGTAATTTTTTTCTAAATTTTTATTGGCCCTAATTGTTGTTTAAAAAAATCAATGTGTACGAATAGCATAATTGGACTTAAACTAAAAAAAATGAATTGTTTTCATTGTATAGAGAATTGTTTGAAGATTGATGTCATATATCTTTTTTTGCAAAAAAAATAACCAAAAAAAGGTTGGTAAAAAACAAAAAAAAAGCCTGATATTTCAAGTTTATGGATCATTTTGCTTAGAAATTAATTAAAAAATAAGAAACATAATCCAATCTTAATAAAATATATTAAAACTGACATCGGTTCTATAATGGGTTTTAATTTCATAGATTAATTTAGTAAAAAAGTCCATAAGCTATATTGCCAAAGTTGGACATTTCTCTTGAACTTGCCTTAGTTTTTTAGTTGCAGGTCAAAGGCTAAGGGTTAGGTTTCCAAGCCTTGTCCGAGCCTAAAACCGAGACAACATGTGGTTTGAGAATTCAAAATTTTAAAAATGCATGTGTTGTGAAATGCATACACATTTTTTATTTGCTTGTTTATTTAAAAAATTAAATACCTTTTAGAAACACATTTTAAACTGTGACGCCGCTATAATCCATATACTTAAAGGTATTTAATTTTAAATAAATGACTCGTGACGTTATAGAACGGACGATATATAACGTGGTACACATTTTTTTAGTGTGCACCAAGCATAACACATAATGCGATATTTTTTTAGGCTTGGGTACTCGAAGCATAACGCATACGCATTTTTTAATAATGTGTATGTATTTCCTGTGGGATTTCTTTTGGCTGAAACTTCCCCTCTTTGTGGACCCAACTTCTTGCTTTTACCCTATTCATTGTAACTCTTATATTGCTTTATTGTTGAATAATAGGAGTATGGATGCTTTTGGAGGCTGAATTTTTTTCTTTTGAGGGTTTTCCCAAAGTAAATCTTGTGTTATTTTGTGGCTTGTTTATTTTTATCTATGAATTATGGCTACTTGTATGCATGTTTGTCTCTCATGGGGTTATGTAGGAAATGAATTAAGAATGTGGTTTGAATGCATTATTTCCTAACACTTGTGGTATCAGAGCTTTCATGGTTGATGAGTTT
>VDFB02009807.1:0-29046 GCA_007258455.2 Sequoia sempervirens | reverse complement strand
GAACAACTCTCCACTGTGGACAAGAAAATTGTAGAACTAACGCAGGATGTCAGGTCAAGGGAAGCGAAAATTGGTATTTTGAAGAATCCTCCCCAACCCCTTGCTACCCAATCAGACCTCCTCTTAGTAGCCCAGCAACTATATATTTCATACTGGGAAAAGGTTAAGGCTTTTTTTTTTACTCTTCAGTCGACACTTCAGTTCATGGTGGAGGCAGAAAGTTTGACCAGGGGGGTTCATGAAACAATCGAACAATTCCCACAATTCATTGCGGAGAGGTTTCTCGAGGCAGAAAAGTTGCTAGATAAATTGTACACAGTGGTGAACGAGGACTTAGTAAGCATGGGGATTGAAGATTGGAGGTTAGTTGCTAGGAATGCAAAGGAATTCATCTGATGTAATGTGGCCATCGTCCATGCCAGAAATTGCTCGGCAATATTGAGTCATACCATGAACAATATGTGGATGAAGTTATTTTATGTTATTGAATAGATTATTTGGGTTTTCATATATATGATTTATTTTATTCTGGGATATGCATATTGTTGAATGGGCCCTTAAATCTCATCTGAAAGAGAGATTTATCGTGCCCACACCTACATCTTGGCACATCAGCTTAGGTTAGATCTTTATTTTTTATATCTACTTCTATTTCCCATTCCAAAAGCCCCTTACTACAGAAGGAGCCAGCTTCTTTAAGAAACCTAGAGGTCACTCATTTTAGTGCAATTGGTCCCCCATTAACTGAGTTTCCCATAAGGTTGTTTCTTGTCATTTTTAGGCATCAACAGGCACCATAAACAAGGTTGTAGGGAGTGTTTCCTATAGAATTTATAATACTTGTACGATAATCCCACAATGCATAAGTTAATTGAGTGTGCCAATATTTATTATGTTTACTTACCATTTTCCTTAGGATTTGTTCAATAGTTTTGTTAGTTGATTCCGCTTGACCATTTGACTGTGGATAATATGGTGTTGAAAATCGATGTTGAATATGAAAGGTTTCCAAAAAATTTCTTCACGTCATTTTTCTTAAACGGAGTTCAATTTTCTAAAACTAATGTGGAAGGGAGACCAAAGCAAGCAATAATGTGTTCTAATATGAAATTACATATTATTTCAGCTATTGTGGAATGAAGAGGGATAGCTTCTACCCATTTTGTAAAATAATTTGTTGCAATGATTATAAACATATGTCCAGTAGAAGACGGTGGTGATATTTTTCCAGTAAGATCCAAACCCGAAACTGAGAATGGGAAAATAGGAACTTGGGAATGAAGCTCAGAATTAGGAGCATGAATCAAATTGTTGTGTTCTTGACATTTATGACATTTCTTAACGTGATCAAAACAATCTTGCTCCATGTGTCACCAATAATATCCTATATGTATTAACTTTTGAACAATGATCTTCCCCCAAAATGACCCCCACAAGCACCCGCATGAGCTTCTTCAAGGGCTATAGGGATTTTTGATTATTTAAAGAATCTAAGTAAAATACCATCAAATGATTGTCTATATAACACAATTGAAAGGATTATATATTTAGATGCAAGTTTTCGAAAATGATCTCTAGTGTTTTTATTTGTAGGCTCAGGAAAGGTGCCTTCTTTTAAGTAGTTGAACATTGTTGTGTACCATTCACTAGAGTTTTCAATATCAGTTAATAACACTTCTTTTATTTTATCATCTAATGATGGTTGTGTGATTGCATGGACTATAAATGTGAAATCAATAGAAGGATCTTTAGAAGATACAAGGGAAGTAGTGCTTGCCATTGCATTTGCATGTTGATTATCCTTTTGAGGTATGTTGTCAATGGTATACGATTCAAAGTGTTCCAATAAGTTCATTGTAATATATTTATACTTAGATAACTTTCATGTTTTGCTTGATATGAACTGCTTATCTACTTAACGATTAATTGAGAGTCACCAAATATTTTAATGTGTTGAACACCAAGAGCTAGAGCTGCATGTGATCCAGCAATTAAGGCTTCATACTTTGTGGTGTTATTTGTGCATAAGAATTTTAATTGATAGGATAAGGGAATAGGCTTCCTTGAAGGCGAAATTATTATAACCCCTTATCCAAATCCAGTTCTACACTTAGACCCATCAAAGTACAATTCCCATGTTTCCTTTTTGATATTCAACACACTTTCATCTGAGAATGAGTCTGTATTAGGTAATGTTAATGGAGAAGAAGCATAAACTAAATGTTCAGTTAAGGCTTGTCCTTTGATTTCCTTTTGAGAGACAAATTTAGGATCCAAATCAGTTAACAACATAACCCATTTAGCTAAGCATCTTGATAAATTGGTTTTAGAAAAATGATGTTTTAAAGGATAAAAATTTGTCATCACATGATTTTTCCTGTTTAATAAGTAATGTCTCAATTTACTAGTATCAAATACAAGAGCCAAAAAAAAAATTCTATTTTTGTATGTCGAATTTTGTAGTCAACCAAATTTTTTCTAATGTAATAAACAAGATGTTCTTTACCATTATCATCTTGTTGAGCCAACAATACTGCTAAAGCATAGGCAAATGTTGTTGTATAGAGGATAAATGGTTTTTCTTGAATAGCAAGTTCTAAAATAGGAGGAGTAGCAAGATAATCTTTCAATCTTTCAAAGGCATGTTTACAATCCTCATTCTAATTAAAATTGTGAGTCCTTAAGAAGTTGTATAAAGGGTATTGTTCAATCCACCAAATATACCACAAAATGACGGATAGCTTGAATTCTTCCTTGTAAATTATGCAACTAAGAAATATTTTTAGGAGGTGGCATGTTAATGATAGCATCAATTTTCTTCGTACCCACCTCAATGCCTCTGTGGGATACTATCAAACCTAAGATTTTTCCACTATCCACACCAAAGACACATTTTTTTTTAATTCAGTATCATGTTATACTTACACATTCTTTCAAAAAAAATCTGAAGGATGTTAACATTGTCTTGATGGGTTAAATATTTGGCTAGAATATCATCAACATAATCTTCCAAAATCTTATGTATGTAATCATGAAATATCAATGTCATAGCTCTTTGATATGTTGCACCTACGTTATTTAATCCGAAAGGCATAACCACCCAACAAAATGTTCCCCAAGCTATAGTAAATGTTGTCTTATATTGATCTTTAGGGTTGATTAAGATTTGATTATATCCAAAAAAACCATCCATGAATGACAACAAAGCATGGCCTACAGTCGAATCTACTATCATGTCAATATTAGGTAGGGGAAAGTAATCTTGTAAAGATGCTTTACTAATTTCACAAAATCCATACAGATCCTAATATGACTATCAGGTTTTGCGACTACGATAATGTTTGAGATCCATGGAGAATAGTCAATAGAATGAATAAATCCAGCTTTGAGGATTTTTTCAATCTCAGCCTTAACCAATAAAACTATCTTAGGATTCATCTTACGTATATTTTATCTTATTGGTTTAGCATCTTTTTCAAGGACTATATTATGTGTCACTATCTTAGCATCAATACCCGGCATGTCTGAATAAGTCTAAGAAAAGAGTTCATGAAATTTGTGTAATAATGTTGCATGATCTTCTTGTTCATCCTCATCAAGACACTTTCCTATTTGAATCACTCTTTCTTCATTAGATGTGTCCATCGGTATGTTGATTGTATCTCCTATAGGTAGTGCATTTTATCTTGAAACTTCAGAGATATGTCCTTCCTCATCTTTGTCAACATTATTGATTTCCTTTTCTTCATCCACTTGTTTAGTACTAAGCATAGCACAAGTGACTCCTTTTTTTTTAGGGGGAGTTGGCGACTTATCATAAACTCCTAACATTTTTTTCAAGGCTTCATCATCTTCAAAGTATTCCAATGATTCATCACATGTTGTATCAATCAATTCGAGATGCTTTAAAGTGTGAGTTATCTTAGAAGAATTACACAATGGTATTGATTTTGAGTGAAGGTCTTTTTGTTGCTTTTGTTATCTTAGAAGGACAATATCCAAGACCAGCCTTAGTTTCTTATGTGTTAGGCTCTATAGGAACACAATTTCCTTGTTCTTTCACTCCACATCCTTTTCCACTATAACCAAGTTGTTTCAAGAGCTCATAACCTCTTCCATAAATCCTTTCCATCTCTTTTGGATTTGGTGGTTGTTCATAGTCAACTTCCTCAAAGTTTATTGTATAGCTTATGTCTTCTTCTAGAGTGGATGACGTAGATTCTTGTGAGGGTTCTTTCGATTTTTATGTTGACATTACAGTCGATTATTTTCCCTTTTTAGACTTTTTCATAATCTTATACTCTCCCACAAATGTAGGTATAAAATATAAAGAACCCCAATCATCATCAAAGAGAATTGTGTTTTTCTCAGTATTATTTTCTTTTTTTTCTTCCTCTTGCATAATTTCCACTTTTGAAGATGGTATTAATGTTTTCAAAAGGCTTTCTTTATCTTTCTCAGTGTGTAAACAAATTTTTGGTTCAAGATCAACTTTGACTATGTACACTTGATTTTTATAGACATACTTCATTATACGATGAAGGGTCGAAGGAACCACTTGCATCTCATGAATCCATGTATGAGAGATCTTGATGCATAACATGGACAGGAGTTTGCAATGGGAATTTTTTGGATGTAATAGGTAATGTGATCACACCAAGCAGTTGTTTTCCTACATTATCAAATCCATGAATGGACAAAGAATCAAGTTCAATAATTCCTTATCCATTCCAAGCTTATCCAAGAGGCTTGCACTACACTCATTAAGGGTTGATCCATTTTTAATAAGGGTTCTCTTTATCCCAGTCCTATTAATGTGAGCTAGTATCATGAAAGGTTCATTTTTGTTTTGCACTTCCAAGGAAGGTAATTCACTTTGATGAAAAACAATGTCAAGATTAACCAAATCCATTCCTTGAATGAGGGATTCTACATCATTTTCATTTGTACTAGGAGGAAACATGACTTGTTGCAAATCTATTTGAAGCATACTATGGTAATTAGGTGAGGCTCAAGAATAATATCCCATAAGGATATCTTAGTAGGAGTATTCTTAAGTTGTTCAAAAAGATCATACTCCTTTCCACTATGCAAAGGAAAACGAGGAGAACTAGGCAAGAAAGTTTGAGGTAATGGTAACGAGATGGGATTGGATTTTTTTTTCCTATTGTTCCTTGTATTATATGTGTGAGCAATGGTATTGTAACTCGGTTGTTGTGAAACATTGTTACTATCAAGTTGCCTTGTAAAGTTCAATATATCTCTTGGTTTTAATGGTCTATTTCTAGATGGTTCTAAGATAAGAATGGATTTGTTTTGAACTTGAGGTTGATGTGAGGGTGGGTAAAGGATAATTTGGGGTGTGATTACATTAATGTCTCATTGTTTTGGTTTATTATGACAATCCTTAGTGGATGAACCTTGTGAGGTGAAATCCTCAAGGGCTTCATCTAACATGTCAAAGTCATCACCACTAAAGGGCTTGGGGGATATGTTAAATTGGAAAAAGAGATCCAACATGATCAAATGACTATGCTTTCTCTAAGGGTTTCATCAATTTGTGCTTGTTTTTTCCTTTTTTGTTTGATGTTTTTGGTTTTTTCTTTTGTTTCATAATGATTACAAAATATAAACTAATCTATCTAAACTAGGAAATGATGTTAAAAATAAAGGAAAAGTACAAAATTTTAATGCTATCCTCAAATGCAATATGCAAGAAATGATTTCCACAAATGATATAAGATCTAACTAGAGAAGTAATAACTTGAATTCAAAATCAGATTATATCAGGAAACCAATTCTTAGATCTAAAAACAACAACAGAAATGCAAAACCGAGGCTAAAAATCACCCAAAATCTTGTCTTAAGGGTCTGTACAGGGATTCATTTTTCCATGTGCGAATTTTTCCTTGCTCAAGGTTTTTAAAATTGAAATTTTCTAAGATTTGAGTTTGTTTTATGTGTTTTTTTTTTTTTTATTACAAACAAGGGTTTCTGTAATAGGTTTTCCAGAATAAGGGTGTCTAAATGCAATCTCAAAGAAGGTCAAATGATGAACTAAATAACTATTTTTAGAATGCAATTTGAATCTAAATCTCAACTTATATGATTGAATGATGATCTTGATGTAAGTGCAATGCAAAATGAATGCAAATCTAATGCAATTTTCCAAATTTTCTATGAATTTGAAGGATACAAACATGCAAATTTAATCCTAAATGCAATGTTCACAAATGAAAATTTAAAGAACCCTAAATGTAATTAAACTAATGAAAACCTACTGCCTAGTGCAAAATTTAGATCTAGGGTTGAAATGGACTCCAATTTTCAGAATTTTGTTGTACAAGGTTGGGTTCACCAAAATGAAATGTGGGAAAACAAGGTTTTTACCCAAAATGGAAAGGTAATCCAAAGGGTGGAAATAGAACCTATCTTCCTACATTGATTAGGAAATGAGATACCCACAATGAATTAATTATCAACCCTTAGGTGAATCAACCAAAAGTGAGAATCTTCATATTTTCTTATGTTTGAAGGATGGGGGTCAAGGTAAAACAACACTTTGGGGAGAAAAACTAAAAATAGCAATTCAACTCCAAAATGAAATCTATCACTTGAATCTTGAAGATTAAGCATAAAGCTAAGAGAAACAACAAAGTTTTTGGAAACTCTAAGAGGGAATAATACGGTGCACCTATCATAAAAATTAGTTTATGCAAGTTTGTCAAGGACTCATTCGCCCATGGGTGAATGGGTCCAGGTTTTCTATTCTAGAAATATCTGAATTTGAGATATGATTCTGAAACCTACACTTATTTCCTATACCTCTTAACCTTCACTCCCAAATCAGAACCTATGATAAATCTACAAAACATTTTTTTTTTGTTTGGTTGTGGATGGGGGTTTGCCTCGGTCAAACCCCTAGTTTGGTAATTAAGCCTTGATGAAAAGAATAGATTTTAAACATGAAAGTTTGTGTAAGCCCTAATATTAAGTTTTATAATATTATAAGAGCTTAAATTCAAATAAACCCTACTCAAATGTGTTAGAATAGGATCCCTAAATGAAACAATGAATAGTGACAAAGACCTACTTTGGGAGATATCAAATCACCCTAATAGATCATAAATCTGATAAAACCTTCCTTTAGGTAGAAAGTAGAATGATAATAGAAGATGAAACCATTTAGGAAAAAAGTCATTAGGCTTGGTTGAATGGCTTGGTGCATCTCCCAAAACCTAGAATCCATCATGGTCCTCCATAGGCATCTATCATCAATCTTTAACAATGCTTGATCTTGTTGACAAAATGAGCTTGAATACCTCCAAAAACAAATAGAATGTTGCTTCAAGGATTCCACTTTGAATGCTTGATTGATTTCTCCTTGCTCTTGAATGTAAATCCTTGTGATCTCATGTGAATCTCTTGCTTTTCTAGTGAAAAATGATTGAAAGACTTAGCTTTATAGGCTTCCTTTCTAATTTCCCTTTTATTAGATCCTAAAAGCTGACACTTAGAATTTGAATTTAGGACCTTGAAATGCCACCAAAAACATGTTTAAATTTTAATTTATGAACTTAAAGGGGACCCATTCTCCCATGGGTGAATGGGTCCTGACCTAAAAGTTTAAGACAATTTATTTCAGGGCATTGGATTAATTAATAACATTTATTCAATGTAGGTTATAGTATCAGGAAATAGATAAAATAGGCCTTGGGATGCATAATAAAGGGTATTAGGTTCCCATTGATGAGGTTTAAAATGCATAAATGAGAGGTCACTAAAATAGGTCCAAATTGAGTGTGAAATTGTAATTCCTCTTAGAAAGGAGTAAAATTTTCTACACTATAGGTAGCTTGCTATAAAAAATTGCATCAAGTCTTGATATCATGCAAGAAGTGTGCATGGTTGTAAGATTCCAAGCTGCTCCTAAAGAGTCACATGTCAATGAAATGAAAATGATATTTAGATATATCAAGAGTATTATTGACTATGGAATATGGTATCCCAAAGGTGAAATTTTCACTTTGATAGCATATACAGATGTTGTGTGGGTAGGAAGTGTAGATGACAGAAGAAGTACTAGTGGTGGTACATTATTCCTTGGAAACAAACTTGTGTCTTGGTTGATAAAAAGGAAAGATTCAATTACTCTTTCAACAATTGAAGCAAAGTGTGTTGTAGTAGTGGCATGTTGTACTCGAGTGTTGTGGATGAAGAAAACACTTAAAGATATCAAGGTTGAGTACAAAGAACCTATCTCTATTCTTTGTGAAAATTCAAGTGTTATAAACATATTAAATAATCTAGCGATGCACTCTGGGACTAAGCATATCTCAATTAAGTATCACTTCTTAAGAGAAATGGTAGCAGATCAGGAAGTCACCGTGGAAAATGTGCCAACCAAGGATCAGGCTGCAAACATATTCACCAAACCTCTTCCCAAAGATAAATTCTAACACTTGAGGCAAAAATTAGGAGTGGTTGCTCCTACCTCACATCACTAATTCTTAGTGATAGGGTATGATTCTAGCAGGAGCTTCATAGAAACTTTATTCATCCCTAGAAGAAAGGATAGAAGTCAAGTCATATATGAAATGAATTAGTACACAGTGCATTGAAGGATGATACATGCACCCATGAATCCCCATGACCATTATACTTTTCAAATTTTAGGATCTCCACCCCCTAAGGGGTAGGAGTGTTCAGAATGAAAATGGAAAGATGACTATGATGGCAAAAGGGTTTAAACATGGGCTAGGAGGAAGAACTAGTCAATTTTTCTAACTAATTTTGCATGTGTCCCATGTTCTATAAAAGGGAATTGAGCACCGGATCAGTAGACAAGGTATGACCAATGAAACCTTCAAAAGAACCACCAGCACTTGCACTGATAGAGCCCCCAACACCAGCACCCATAGAGGCACTAGCACCAAAGCTAGAAACAAGAACACTCTGAGTTTCAAGCGTAGAGTAACTAAAACCCAAAGGAATCATATTTAATTTAAGTTTGTTACTCTTCTTAGGCACAAAGTTGGTGTTAATAGCAAGACTTATGTCAGCCACACACACTGACACCTCGGGAATCGATACATTCAGTTATTTTCCAGCAATCTCTAAGCTGACATCTTGGGTAACACCTAGGTTAGAAGTGTAGGAGGGGACATGGGTATCTAAAATATTTTTTATCCCTCTAAGAAGCTCTAGGCCTCTTCAATCCTTATCCAACATGGCTCTTATATTTTCAATGACAAGAGGAACTTGGGAAAAACCCTAATCTTTTTCTAAGTATCTCTTAAACTCCTCGAGTCTCATGTCTATGGAATATATTTTCTCTGCAAGAACCCTAAGAGCAGCATCACCCTCCATGGAAGAGGTAGAGGCAGACACGGGATGGGTAGGAACATGAGTTTTTTCCTCACCAAAGGGAGAAGAGTATCTGATAGAGATTCCAAAAACAATTTCTTTGAAAGTGGGACTGGTTCAAGGGGGACTATACCTTCTAGGTCCCATTCTAATCTTTTGAATAGTTCTTCTTACAACATGTCTAGAGGTCTAGACTAGGTTGTAAAGCTCATAAAATCCTCACAATGCACTATCTGCAACTCGCCCTAGATGTGAGAGAAGAAAAAAAATTGAACCAGAGAGGAGGAGGAAGGTTCATCTCAGGTTCACCAAAATGTGAAGGAGAGGATTCGTTACTCTTAACTCACAAGACAAACAGGGTCTAAAGGGAGCGAATTACCCTTAGTCACCTGAATGACAAAAGGCTAAAGTCAAAATGGCGAATGAAGGAGAAGCTAGAATCTATTTTATGTTCTTGGGATGGAGGATTTCGAGAATCAGGTGAATAGACCATAGAGATCTCAGATAGCAGACTAACTAGCTCTTGGCTAGAGGACAACAGCATGGGAGATCACTAACAGTGTGGTGTGCTATCCTCTCAAGGACACACTGGTGTCTCGTATGGATGGAGAGAAGATTTTAAAATCTAAAACCCATAAGGTGTGCTAACTAGAGAAGCTTAATCCAACAATTTAACAAGAAATGATAGAATGTTATAAACGTATAAAAAGATGACTAGCACAACAAGAAGAATATTATAAAAGGAAAGATAGGTTTGTATACACCTAAAATCAGTCATGACATCTAATTAATTAAATACTAGATATTTAATTAATATTTGACTACGTATAAATAAATTCTCAATTTATTTATATTGTTCATATTTTCTAATTATTCAAATCTAAAAATCATATTCTTCTAATTTAATTAAATAAACAAACTTCATAAGCTTGTTTTATTTAATTAAGTTTCACTAATCTCAGATTAGGAATTCAAGCATATGTCTACAAATTTTTATGCCACCTCACCAAGGTCACATGAAATTAAATAATTCTAATTTTTAAATTAGAATTATTTTCAAACACATGGCTTATTCCTCACACACTTCTTCAACCAATTTTCAAACACATGGTCTTTTCTTCCCAAACTTTATTCTTCCATCCATTTGGCATGTTTTCTTTGGTCAAGGGGACGCCTTCTTGATTCTCTCCGTCTCCATCATTCATTTCTCTTGTTCGAATCTAGACCGTCGATCGTTGCCACATCACAAGATGCTTGGAAAAGCCTATAAATACAACCCTTTTCCATTGTATTTGGCATCCACATTTGAGTAAAGTTATCATGCAGGAATATCGTTTGAGAATTGGAGCATTTTGGAGTCTTATAGTTACATTTCATATCATGTTTTGCATCATAGTTAGATCTTAGAATCACACTTTTCTTCATAGTTGCATTTTAGATTAGCATATTCATAGTTAGCATTTGAGCATATGTAGAATCATCTTAGTTCCATACCATAGTATCTACCTCGAATAATCTAACACCATCATCCATTCATCATAGTATACATTATCATTTTCATCATATAGTTTCATGTAGGAATTTAATTGGCTTGCATGTTGAGTATTATCTCTTTTCTCAAGTTTTCATTTCAACAACCATAGTGCACACAGAAATATGAGGGCCAAATGGTTTAATAAATCCTTGAGAATAGAGGACAATGAGACGTTCTTAAAAGATTTGCTTAACTGCAAAATAGAGTAGTTTACTTGATTCAAATCTTTGATATAATTCATTTCATTACTTAAGGTTTGTGTTGATTTACTAATAATTCCAACATTTCACACATACAAATGGTGCCCACCATGGGGCCAGACCCCATTTCTAACAATTTTCGGTAAAAGTTCGTGTAAACAGGCTGGACGTGACGTTTTAGCAAAATCATGAGTTCTTTTGGCGCATATGATAAATATTTTGGTGCATATGACACTTGTTTCGGCACATTCGTGGAATCTTCCAACGCATTTGGTATCTGTTTTGGTGCATCCAATACTTCTTTTAGTGCATCCATCAAATCTTTTAGCGCATACAGGTAGTGTTTTAGCACATTCGGTCCTTTCTTTAGCGCATTCAGTCTCTATTTTAGCGCATTGAACAGTTCTTTTAGCGCATAGAGTAGTTGTTTTAGTGCATTAGGTAGTTCTTGTAGCACATTGATGTTTTATCGCATACGATGATTGTTTTAGCAAATTGGGTTAAAATTGCAAAATTTGAGAACTGATTTTTATTTTCTACTTGTAGGTACTTTTATATGCTGGTCAAAGATAAATTTATCAAACTACTGATGATTTATGCAGGGGTTGAAGCCATTTAAATGCTTTCTTTTGCTTAAGATAGGCATCTAGATTAAATAGAAAGGATAAAGAATGTCATGTCTTTCGTGCTTGATGAATGGTAGGCATATGTTCTCCCCTTAACTGGGTGACCAAAAATCTAGACCCATTTTCTTTTGTTTTATCCTTAGAGGGCCTTCTTTGTGGGAAAAAGTAATCACCCAAGGGAACAACCCAACCAGTAACACGCTAAAGCCAAGCGACTTCTAACCGAGATATAAATGTGGGTACTTGGGGAAAGTTCAAGTATCATGAGGATTTTTCCGACAAGGTCAGCAATGGTCTCTTGTCGCATGGATGATCCCCCATGAACGGAATGCCTATACTAAAACCCTTTGTTGTAGCAAGGACAAAATCATTAATCTATTTGTTGGTGCAAGAATAGTTGTTCTGAAGCCATCCCACATTCTTGCAGCTTTTAGTAGAGATGAAAAATATTCCATGGGAGATTCATGGGTATTGATGCTTGGCTACCCCATAGAAGTCAGTGTCATGGAGGGGAGCCAGTGGGGTCAAGCATCTAATCATTCGCTATAAGTAAGCGCAGCTGGAGTAAAATCCATGTGGGAATTCAACAAATATAGTCCTACACAGCCTAAGTTGTACATGTTTGATATGTCTTTACCAATGTGTTTTTGAACCAATTTCAAACAAAAAAATCACATGTTGAAAGTGAAAACCTTGATTTAGAAAAACATTCGTTGAAACAACCAAGTCTCTAACTGGAAAATTCAAAAAATTAAACAAATTTCCAAAAAACTGCTTCATTTTTCCAGTTCAGCGCCTATGCTGCATCTTACAAGGCATCTGTGTATTTTTCCATCACATCCAATTGCTTTTATAGTGCATCTGTGCAAAACTTTGGTGCATTTTTCCTTTGTTCCAGTGCATACAGGCAATCTTATAGCGCATCTGTGCAGTACCTTGGTGCATTGATCCTTTGTTTTAGCGCATTCAGGCAATCTTATAGCGCATCTGTGAAATTTTTTGGCACATCTATCCTCTATTCTATCACATCTATCAAATCTTTTAACGCAATCCAGGCTCAATTTTAGCGCATCCATTAAATGCAAAAACCCGAGAGTTAAACTTGTCCCCTATTTCACAATTTGAACCAAAATTTTAGAATCTTCTCAAGTCCAGAATCATTCCTTAGGTACCTTAGAGTCTAAACTTGTTAAAATCGACCTCTACAAGTGGAATTCTCCAACCTAAACCAAGATCTAACATCTAAAAGTGCCAAAATCATCAAACTTATCACACCTTTGATTATTAAGCCTAGTTTCATCATCAGGATTTATCATCCTCTCATCACGAAACAAAGCTATATAGTCAAATAAAACTTATTCTCATTATAATTTGTCATTCTATTTGACTTAGTTGTAATCCTTGGCACTCTTCCAAACTTAGATCAAAGCTTAGTCAAAACTATAACACTTGTATGCCCATTCAAACAAGGTTACAAAAACAAAAACTCAAGGAAAAGGGACTTGAAAATCAAGACATTGAAGAGCCAAACCTTAGAACTCCAACCATTGAAACTCCAACCATTAAAACTCCTACCATTGAAACTCCAATCATTGAGACTCAAAACACCAAAACTCAAAATAGTGAAACACAAAACACCATGGCGGAGGCTGAAGAGAGTCCTTTCCATGGACTCAACAACACTAAAGGGGAAGAAATAACTGAGGAAGATATTCAACATGCTAAACAACACCCCAACTTCCACAATGCATAGAAAATATTTTTGAAAGAAATGGGGCAAAGTACCTCCTTATGCTAGCTAAACAAGGTGTCAAATTACCCGAAGACTTTGATTTGAATCAATTGAAAGCACCTCCAAAACAACCCAAAAAAGAAACCAAACAAGTGGTTGCCCTAACTCACCAAATGAAGAACCTTCAACAAAAAATTCTCGATATGCAAAGAGGAACCTCGAAACGATACTTGATCCAAGGAATTTTTCCATATCCATTTGATCAAAGTATCCACATGATCCCCTTTCCAAAACATTGTGAATTCTCAAAATACGACAAATACAATGGAAAAACCAATCTGATAGACCATGTGAGGGAATTTAGAACCATGAGTCTTGAATTTGCATATGAGGAAATGTACTTAATGAGATTATTTCCTCAAAGTCTAGGTGGACAATGTCTTGAATGGTTCTCCAAGCTCACCCCACCAATTAACACCTTTGAAGAATTCGTCAACAAGTTCATCACCCAATATTCTTACAATATTCAACATGAAATTATCATGAAAGATCATTGTAACTCGAAACAAAAGAAGGGTGAATCGTTCCTTGTATTCTTTCAAAAATGGAGAAGTTTATTTGCACGATATTCTCATCTTGTACCCGAAAAGGAAAAGATAGAAATATTTATTGACAACCCCAATGACGAGATGAGGTATAGATTGGAATTGCAATGTCCCCCAACCTTTGAAAAATTGATTGAAAATGGGATTAAAATTGAAGATGCTTTGGTCAAGAGAGGAGTCATCAAAATATACAACAAAAAAAACTCATCAAACTCCTCCAACAATTACCATAGTGGTGACAAACCAAAGTTTTGGCAATGAAACAAGAATGTGGGAACTAACAATGGTGCAATTGAAAACCAAAATGCAAAACCTATATCCAACTTAACCATCGCTGCCACCAAAAATAATCAGAACAACAACCCACCCAACAACCAAAACAACAACCAAAATGTCACCCAAAGCAACAATCAAAGTAATGTTGGATCTAGAACACCATTGTATCGAACATCCTCAAATCGAAGGAGGTTCACCCCTTTAGGACAATCATCAAAATCAACATTGAAGGAACTTCTCGAAGCTAAAGTCATAACGCTACCAAAGGAAAGAAATTGGGAACCAAAAGTTAAGCCTCCATGGTGGAACGATGCTCATTTTTGTGACTATCATCACAACAAAGGACATAAAACCAACGACTGCATGCAATTGAAGCACGTGATACAAGATTTAATTGACAACAAAACGATGTTTGTAGAAGGACCCCAAACCAACAATGATCATGGAGCGTTCAAGAACCCTCTACCCAACTACAAAAAAGGGGAATCTTCTTCTTCAAATACCAAAGGAAAAAACATAAACTATGTCTATGACACCACCATTCTGCACATCGAAGTGGTTGATGATCAAACCCATGACAAATCAGATCTTATTGCAAATGATAACTCAACAAATGATAACACCATTGAACATAAACAAAACATCATTGCAATTGAAAATCATCACCATGATGTCGACACTACCTCACATCAAATTAATGTTATCAAAATTAGAGAGAAACAAGACAACACACCCGTCAATGCGATCACACGAGGACAAGTCAAGGTAACATTGAAAGGAGCTACCCTTTCTACGTCCAAATCAACTACTGCTATCCCTACAACCCAATATAACATAGTTGATCAGTTACAGAATATACCTACACAAATATCCATATTAGAACTTCTCAATATTTCACCTGCTCACAAGAAAATCTTGGAACAAGCTCTAGTCACCACCATGATACCAAACAATCTAGAGGTTTTCCAATTTCAGACTATGGTGGGACATTTGACTGCACCACACTACATATCCTTTTCTGAACATGACGATGTATCTATCAACCATCCGCACAATGTTTCCCTCCACATTGAGGTCTAGATCCATAAACACCACGTTAAACGTGTTCTAATAGATGGAGGAGCTAGCCTGAATATATGTACTTTGAAACTTGTCTGTGCACTAGGCTATTCAGAAAATTCTATTGATCCTAGAAGGAAAATCACAATAAAAGCATGTGATGATGAGGAAAGATCTTCACAAGGGCTGATAGTGTTACCTATTCAAGTGGGACCAGTTGTCAAAGATATAGTATTCCAAGTGTTAGAAAAAGAGTTAACCTACAACATACTCTTGGGAAGGCCTTGGATTCATGACATGCAAGTAGTGCCATCCACATATCATCAATGTTTGAAGTTCCTATTCAATGGGCAGGAAATCACTATTGCAGCTGACTCAAACAACCCCCAATATTGTAACACCCTCAAGACAACCCAATATGCTTTTGTACCACACAACAAGGAAGCTCCAACTCAGGGTTCATCAAATGGTGGGAAACAACTAAATGCCTTGTCAAATTGGGTGGAGAAAAAGGACCAATCAAAGGATAACGATATCAGTAATGCCAACCTCTCAAGTAAAGAAAGTACATCAAATCCTACTCCACAAAATTGGTAAAGTAAACTCAAGTCTTTATCGAAAAAATTTTCCGAGATCCAATTGAAAGACAAGGGCATGGGGGAATACTCATTTGAGCAATCCTTATGTTTATCACAACTTTCATCTTCTCCAAAGTCATATGGGCAACCATCAATATCAAGACAACAATCATCACAACCCAATACACTCTTTTATGGCACCTTTGTGAGAGCAGGCACATTAGTAGATGAGTCAGATGACAAAGAGGTTTTAAACTAGTTATACAAAGATGAAGAATCATCACAAGAATCCACCTCAAGTGTACAAATAGAGTAGTATGGCAAAGGAAAGACAATCATGGAAAAAATGGGATATAAGGGAAAAGGTCCTATTGGTAAAAGGAAAGAAGGCATCATAGAACCAATACAACCTATCACAATGCAAGCCAAAGATAAAATAGGATTGGGGTATAGAGAAGAATCAAGAGAAGAAACCAGACATCAAATTGTTGAAAGAATCCTACAACTACAAGATAGTGATGATCATGAAAATGATTCAAACGAATATGAGTGGGATTCACTATTTGAAGAGTCTTGTCACGATAAGGAAATTGATGTGGTACAAAAGTATACACCCATATGTCAGGAGGGTCAAAGTTTGGGTTATATACCACTCGAAATAGGATCACAACATATTGATGATTCCAGCGAAGATGATCAGACTCAGAGTGAAACAGATAATTTAGAGGAGAGTTACCTTATAGACATTGAATTCACTATTGGACAATCCAAAGACATTACTGTAGACACGTAAAATATATTGATTGACATTGTGCACTTGATCCCGACCTACTAACATCGTTTCTTCCTGAATCATTCCTCGGTCTAACTATTTAATCAAATCTCCTTATCTAATTAAATTCATCAATATTCCTCTCTGAATTGAATAAATCATTTTATCTAATTAAGTCAAACTCTTTTGTTAATTAAATCAATCATCTGATCTAATTATCCCTAATTAATTAAATAATCAATTTATTTGATTAAATCTGTAAATTCTATCCATTAAATTAAATAAATTAAAACCTTATTTGATTTAATCTAACACCATCTCTTTTAATTAAATAAATCAGAATCCTTATTTAATTAACCTCTTATCATATTCTTCTCTTATTTGATTTAAATAAATCCATAAATTTGAGTCAAATAGGTCACATCATCTAACCTCTCTCATTAATTAATTAACCCTTAATTAACTTAATCTCATCTCATGTCCCATCCTCTAGATAATGCAAGTTGCACATGAAAATAGATTTAATTCATTTATTAAATCTCTATTTTCCTCACAAGGCATCTTTTAGAATATTCTCTCAATTTGAATTCAGAAATTCCAAGTCAACATGTACATCCAACAAGGCAATAAATTCATCTTACATGTCCTTTGCCTTGAGCCAAGTGGAATTTATTGCATTTTCCCTTCCCTCTTACATGTCATTTCAACAAATTTGAAATTCAAAATTATGCATTTATTGGCACAAACCCCAAATATTGCACATCCTTCACCCATTCATAGCTTGACAAGTGGCATCATACCATTGGATGAATGTTAGTCCCACATTGCTCAAATTTGGACATTCATCCATCTTGGAATTCTATAAGTAAAGAGCTCATATCCTCATTTCATCATCGACAATTTAGGCAAAGTTACGATGCTCAAATATCTCTCAAATTTCATCCATTATCATTGAGTTCTTAGCTAGGTTTTTGCAGATTTTTGGCTTGGAGCTCTCATCCTTCATCAACAAAGTGGATCAATCATCTTCAACACATCAAATTTTCATCTTAGGAATTGGGAAAGGGCCAATTTTCACATCAAATTGGCACCAATTCCCCCATGGGATCATGAGTTTGCACATTTAAATTAGGATTCAATCTTTGTTTTGTCATTTCCATTGTGTTCTTCACTATTTTCTTCCTAGTTTGAATGTTGTAAATGGATTTCATGGGGAATCCTTGTTTTGGCTTGCAATCTCTTGTCTAACTTGTTTATTCTTGTTGTTTTGCAGGTACCAAGGTTGGGGTTCACACAATTACCATCGGGACCCTTACTACATCTGACTTTAGCCAATCCAACGACTCTTTACCCTTAGTACATCTCGAACTCATAGATTGGGATCAAACTGAGCCATCTGACATCCCTATATTTTCAAATGACGAGGCCATTGCCAACTTCCTCTGTTCTGCCAATCCTGAAATATATTCCAACATTGAAAACCGTAATGAAGCTTCCAACGAGGAGTGTCAAAATTTTCAGCTACAAAATGAATAATACATGGAATATATCTTATGGTGAAAACCATTCAATGGTAGTATCATATCAAGAAAAAGTAAAAATAAAGAGCGTATCCAACAGTAAAAACCTCTATGAGGCACTGAAGGATGGAAGATTCGACACACTCCCCGAGCACTTCCAAGAATGATCTAAAGTATTGGTTGAACCCACTTAGTCTATCAATATCAGCAATGAAGAAATAGTGAAGACTATCCATCTCGTAGAATCATTGACAGATCAAGAAAAATTGAACTTCATCAAATTCTTTACAGAAAGACAAATCAATTTTGCTTGGTCATATGCCGACATGCTAGGGATTGATCCAGAACTCATCATGCATCACTTATCACTGCCAGTAGGAATAAAACCAGTCAAGCAAAAGCTAAGGAAAATGCATCTGCATATTGCCATATTGGTGAAAGCAGAACTAAAGAAGTTATTAGATGTAGGATTCATTAGACCAATTGACTATGCCGAATGGATATCAAATATTGTGCCTATTTCAAAACCAAACAAAAGCATCATAATCTGCACAGATTTTAGGGATCTCAACAAGGCTTGCCCAAAAGATGACTTTCCCCTACCTAACATTGACATCATTGTGGACCTAACAGAAGGACATGGCATGTTGTCACTAATGGATCATTTTTCTGGATATAATCAAATAAAAATTGCACCTAAGGATCAAGATAAGACAACCTTCACATGTCTGTAGGGAACCTTTTGTTGGAACGTCATGTCATTCGAGTTGAAGAACGTAGGAGCAACTTATCAGTGTGTTATGATGAAAAGCTTTCATGATATGATGCATACCTTCATGGAAGACTATGTGGACGATCTGTTAGCCAAATCATACACCAAATAAGGACACCTAGAGATCCTAGATAAAATCTTTACCAAGCTAGAAAATTTCAATGTACGACTGAACCTAAAGAAATGTGTGTTTGGGGTGACTTCAGCCAAACTCTTGGGATATATAGTTTCAAAAAATGGAATTGAGGTAGATCCTGCAAAGGTCAAAGCCATCATGGAGATTCCACCACCCAAGAACATTATTCAGCTACGATCTCTGCAAGGGAGATTCCAATCAATCTGGTGATTTATCTCACAACTAGTAGACAAGACCCATCCTTTCACTCATTTGCTACATAAAAATGTATCTTTCTGATGGGATGAGAAATGTGAAGGATCCTTCAACCAATTAAAACAATATCTAATGATTCCACCTATCTTGATACCACCAATAGAAGGGAAACCACTTTTATTGTACATAGCAACAACTAAGATATCATTGGGAGCCTTGTTAGCACAGGAGGATTCAACGGGAAAAGAAAGGGCAATCTATTATATCAGTAGAACCTCAAATAGCTATGAGATCAATTACACCTTCATTGAAAAGGCTTGTCTGGTAGTAGTGTTCGCTACCCAACAATTATGACACTACATGCTCACCCATACCATCAAATTGATAGCCAAGATAGATCCACTGAAATAACTTCTTAGCAAAGCTAATCTAACTAGAAGAATAGCTAAGTGGGTCATGATGCTGAGTGAATTTGACATCCAATATGTTGATAGGAAGGAAATCAAAGGACAAGCAATCATAGATCAGTTAGTTGAAGCACCATTATAAGACAATCATCCAATGAACATTTAATTCCCAAATGCTAATGTCCTAACGGTGTCAACACAACAATGGGTCTTGTACTTTGATGGCTCTTATACACAACATGGATCAGGTGCCAAACAAAAATTTATCTCGCCACAAGGACATACCATTCCCAAATCCTATAGACTAATGTTTCCTTGCACCAACAACATAGCCGAATACAAAGCCTTGATCATTGGAATCAAAGTAGCAGTTGAGTGGAAGATTTAGAGTTACATGTCTATGGGGATTCACAACTAGTCATTAATCAGGTAAATGATGATTATCAAACAAAGGATGACAAGCTGATGCCCTATAAAAGAATGGTTGATGACTTCAAAAAGTACTTTGTGGAAATAAGATTTGAGTAGATTCCTCGAAGCGACAACAAAGTCATTGATTCCATGGCAACCATTGCTTCTCTCTTGCAGATTCTGGAGAAACAAGCCCGTTACGAGTTCACGGTGGAACAACTGTTCGACCCATCCTATGACAACCCTGAATCCCAAGTTATCTACCATCTAACTGAGGCTGACACTTCCCTCTATGGGAAAATCTATATGTACCTGAAAGACAATACTCTCCCTCCCGACTTGTCCCACAATCAAAAATGAAACTTCATTCGTCAAGCCACCTGGCATACCCTTATCGTGAATGTCCTTTATTGACGAGGTCTTGACGAAACTCTCCTCCGATGTCTAGAACGTGATGACTCTAAAATGGCTTTACGGGAATTTCAAGAAGGTGTTTGTGGAACTCATTCGAGTGGTTTAACCTTAGCCAAGAAACTCCTTCATTTGGGATATTATTGGCTAACTATGGAGAGGGATTATTTTCAGTTCGTCAAGAAATGCCAAAATTGTCAGATTCATGGCAATCTCATCCATGCAGGTTAGCACAGGAACTTCAATCTTTTGCATCAACATGGCCCTTTTGTTAGTGGGGATTGGACCTCGTGGGGAAAATTCATCCATCTTCATCAAATGGGCACAAATTCATTATCACATCCACTAAGTATTTCATGAAGTGGATCAAATTTGTCCCTCTAACCACCCTCACAGGAAAAAAAATCTCGTCTTTCATCTTGAACTACATCATCCGTTGATTGGCATCCCTCAATCCACTATCACTGACAACGGAAGACCTTTCAAAAATTAGGACGTTGATGAACTTTGTGAGAAATTTCACATCCAGCATCAGTTTTCTACACCATATTATCCTCAAGGAAATGGCCAAGTAGAGGCCTCAGACAAAACTATCCTAAAAATCTTGAAGAAAATTGTCAATGATGTTGGACATGACTGGCATGTTCAACTAAACCCTACTTTGTGGGCTTATCGAACCAGCATCCATACCCCAACAAGAGCTACACCCTATGCTCTAGTCTACTGATCAGAAGCCATTCTACCTATTGAGGTTGAGCTACCATCACTCTATGTGTCACTAAAAGGGATCATTTCAAATGAGGATTACAAAGTGTCTAGGTTGCAAGAATTGGAACTCTTGGATGAACGTTGTCACCATGCAGTGGATCACCTGAAAGCATATCAACAGAGGATATCCAGAAGCTATAATCACAGAGTGAAACCTAGAACATTTCAGGTTGGTGACTTAGTCTTGAAAGAGAATCCCCGTAATCAGCAAGATCAAGAGAAGGGGAAATTTAAACCAAACTAGCTAGGTCCCTTTATCATTGTCTCAGTCTTCGGATTAGGAGTGTATCGATTGTCCACACCAAAAGGGGATTTATTTGATGAACCCCTCAATAGCCTGCATCTCAAGAAATTATACACCTGAATCATCCAAAGCACCGGAAAAAGTCCTGGAAAAATACCAAGAACATCATAAAATGTCCTAAAAACAAGGTTGCCTTGATGAAAACCTAGTAAACAGGTGTCTTAGTAACAACAAAAAAAAAAATTTAAAAAAAAATTAAAAAAATATCAGAAAAAGAGAAAAATACAAAAAGAAAAATTGAAAAAATCAAAAAAATCAAAAAAATCAAAAAAATTATAAAATCTGAAAAAAGTGCAATAAAAAAATAAGTAGTGAAATTCTAGCAATAGGTGCTATTTGTGATAGGTTAGCTTTTCCATCTATTTGAGCATGTCAACCATTCACTTTTGCCATCCATTTGCCTATCATCGGAAAGCTTCATGTACATATGTTGGCATTGCGGTCGTGTCTCACCCTAGACTGGTGGAAAAATCTTGAACTCACTGGGGGCAATAAACTTTGAGCTTGAACCAACAAGATAAACAATAGTAGTACAACACAACCCAAAATAATGATCATAGTGCAACTCAACATTGAACATCAACCACCATCAAAAACACATCAACCATCAAAATCAAAAATCTAAATCAATCAAACCAAAAGCAAACTTCAAATGGATGATGTTGCTTCTGAATCATGGGTTTATCACATTAAACATGAATGTTCAATTGTTATGCTTTGATTTTTGTTATCATATCTTTGGATCCCCTCGGTGATTTGTTGAACTATAGGATCCAAGAAGGAGTATGATTTGTCATTGTCTGTGAGTTGATCATTATTACTGTGCAAATTGTTGTGGGACGTGCTCTACAAAGTATCACTAAAGACATTCTGAATTTGCATAGGAAAATGGTTAACTCTTGTCTGTTTACGCAAGCAATAATTAGGTCATCTCAATTAATTATACTTAGATGCTTGTGTTAAATTTCACTATCAAACATCATGAAAGTAGTACTCAGGTCATCATGGTCTAAATATTCCGTCGATGTTTGTACTCACTTTCAACATTTTAAAGGCCCAATGATGATAAAAAGCACAACAAATTGGCTGTTACAAATGGCAACTTTTGCATATGATATTTTCATGGTTAGAGTAGATTACATCCATGATAGTTTGCATCTATATTTATGGGATTTCCAAAGCTGCAACAATGATGTTATCTCTTGCACTAATGGATTGAGTACATTTGACATTACCAGAAACACATCAGTTGCATCATCATTTGCATACATTAGAAAAAAATTATCACATCATTCATCCATCTATGCATCACATCATAATATTTGCATTAGAAAACACAAAAAGATGTGCATCGCATCTCATTAGCATAATCAAAAATCATTTCATATAGTTGCATTAAGAAAGTGGTTCACTAAGCTTAAATGAGTGAGTCTCTTCATATTTCCCAAAAGAATTGGGAAATATGTCAGGTTTTGTGAAGCTTAACTTAACAAAGAATCAACTGACAGCAACCTTTCCAGACTCTTGGAAGTTGTATAAATTCACTCATTTAAGCTTAAAACCCTAGAAGTTTCGAAGCATTACAAATTCAGTTGAGCATAATCATTTGCATCGCATAACCATTTCATTACAAAACATCATACATCATTTATATAATCATTACATCCCATTATCATTACATCCATACATAATCAATATGAACATCACATCTCATTGGCATAATCAAATCCATCTCACATAGTATAAAATATCATTTGCATAAATCCATAAATCATATCGCATGATCACACATTATCATATCATACATCATCATCACATAGACATCATAATCAGATAAAATTAGTTACCATCATACGATCATTTCATATAAAATTCATCCATTCATTGCATTATTTCTTTGCATCAGAAAAGAACAAAAACATCAAATACATCACATACCATTGGCATAATAAAATCCATCCCATGCATCATATAGGCATCATTCATAAATCTTCATAGAATCATAACACATCAGTTACATCATCATTTGCATCCATAGCATATCATCTCATCAAGATCATCATCATAAACATAGAAATTAAATGCATCCATAGCATATCATCATCATAACATAGACATTAAATGCATTCATAGCATATCATCATCATAACATGGAAATTAAATGCATCAAAGCCATCCATAATCATATAACATCATATAAACACATAGATCATAATCATCGCCGCATATCATATAACCTCAAAATAATAATGTCAAAGTGTACATGGATATCCAAAGGTATGAAGAGATACATCAATATCAAAAATGGTAGTGTATCATAAAGTTTGACAATAAGAAGAATATCATCAATGTATCAACTGAATAAAGAGTGTATACTTGTCTAGAAATACATCAAAAAATTATAAACTGGAGCTGTGTCGTGCTTCCCCCAGATGGTGTTGGCATCCTAGGACCAGTACCTCCCCCTCCACCTGACGGCCCCACACCAGGATCTCTTTGATCTCCAAGAAATGGTTGCGTAACACCCACACTAACAGTCTGAGACTAAGACCTGCCAGACCGAGACTGTGCAAAGCTCTCTCGCCACTCTGGAGGAACCACATCATGATATTGGCCCCTGTAGAACTCTGCCTCTTGAGTCATGCGGAAAATCTCTCTGAAATAATCTGATGTATGTCCTACAACCACTGCAGCTTGTTGTAGCCTCTTGGTAATGGCCTCATTCTGCTTCGCCCGCCTTCTCAAGGCATCCCTCTCGGTAGTCAATGTGGAAATCTACCCCTATCCCTATCCCTATCCCTGCACCTATCCCTGCATCTAGGTCTGTATCTGTGCAAGTAATCCCTACACCTGCTGCACCTACTTCCTAGCAGCATCTCTCTCAACTGTCAGAGTATGCACCTTCCCCTATGCTTGCATAAGAAGAGCTTGTACCTGCTCTAACTGTCCCTGCAACATCTAAACCTGCACCTGTAACGCAGCAAACTATGTTTGTTGCTGCTAAGATGGTAGTCAGATTTGTACCCGTTGTTTTGATTGGACCACTAAAGATCACCTCTTGTGAGGCACTCATCTCTCTGACATCAGGACCTAGCCCTCCTCCTCCATCACCTCCATCATCACCCCCATCACTCTCCTCTCCATATCCATCACCGTCAAAGCTACTCTCCTCTGACTCTAACTCTGACTCCTCCTTTCCCTGCTCCTCCTCCACCTCCTCTCTCCACTGCCTCCGCCCATGACCTCCTGCCTCCCCCTTTGCTAACAATGGTGCAGGCTCATTTGGAATCATGATCCATGGGAATGGATGTGTAAGCATATACATGGCATAATCTGTTGATATCGATACATCGGATATCTTTGGATGCACCTCCCAAATGATGGTCGGTAATGCCTGATAGTGCTCAATAACTACATCATAAGACAAACATGGCCCCCACTTTGTCACATCTTGTCGCCACTGTGCATAATAGGCTACCCCCTGAGGCATGGCCTGAACCCAACCATACTGTCTCAGAACTCTCAATAGCATGAATCTCTCAATGATGAAGCGATTCTGACCAGTCAGATACATCGACTGAAACAAATAAGGCATCTATGTGTCATCCTCGAGCCACTGCTCACAATCAACATATGGCCGCCATACCACTACCTCCAGATCATCCAACACCCTCCTCCAATACTCCAACTTTCTGAGCCTAGGCTGAGCAAGTCGACCTGCATAGATGTGAACATAGGGCCTCAAGGCTGGCCTCTATTTGTCTCCAACGGGCCGACTAACTACTATATGCTCCCAGGCCTAGACCTAGAGCAATGTGACCCTCGTGGATAGACTGGCCCCTCAAAGGTAGACCACCTGGTGCAGATCATGGTAAATATGGGATAGCATATAGCAACCCCATGCATATCTCATCCCATGCACAATCATACCCTCTAAGATCCTGCTCCATCCAACTGAGAGTCCCTTTGACCTGCGGTCAGGACAAAGGAACCCTCCAATGAAACCAGCTAATACAGATAGAAAAGTACCATATGCATCGACCATGTCCCTCCACAGAATCTCATAACCACTGATCGTATCATCCTAAATACTCGGCGCATCACATTAGTCCTTCCCTGCTCATGTGCATCATATATAACAAGCTCTCCCACCGCAGGAATCCATAGAATCAGGTATACATCCTCAGGAATCACCGTGATCTCACCAGTGGGAAAATGGAAAGTGTTATGCTCACTATACCATCTCTCAGCTAAGGTTGTCAATAACCCCCTTGTTGATCCTGATATGGGGCATATCGATGAGAGATGACAACCCACATCATGTAATAATGGTTGTCTCAGGCTATGTCAAATGACAAAACATATCCCAAGTCCTCGGGAATCACTATCTGATTTGTAAACTAGTCAAAGGCTCCTATCATCACAAAATCGCAAATCAGTCCATCAATCAACCAACATCGACTGACATCAATCAATCAACCTATCAATCTAATCAGCTCTGGTGAGACTTTGATAAAATCTCGTGATCATCAATCTATCACTCAACCTCACCTATCATGAAGTGTATCAAATCAATCAACTCAACCTTGTCTATCATGAGGTTTATCAAATCAATCAATGCATCTCACCTATCATGAGGTTTATCAAATCAATCAATGTACCTTGCCTATCATGAGGTTTATCAATCAACTCAACCTCACCTATCATGACGCTTATCAGATCAATCAACCTATAATTGATCATCGCCTATCATGAGGTCAATTATCATTATCCTATCATTGAATCTCACCTATCATGAGATAAATAGACATCTAACCTATCAAAATCATCAATCATCATCAACATAAAGGCTAACGTGATCACACATCATCAAAATCATTGAGTCTCAACAAGAAAATCATCAAACTTCACCAATGCGCTAAAATATTCTTTCTATGCGCTAAAAAACCTTATGCGCTAGAGAAATCCATCAATGCACTAAAATAGACCTTCAATGTGTTGAATTACTCTATGCCAGAACATTTCACCGATGCACCGAAATAGAGTCTCGATGCCCCAAACTACCCGATGTGCTATTCCATTTAATCAATGGGTATGTGCAAGATCATCATGGAAAAAATGGGGCCTTAAGTGGCAAAAAATTCAGAAAAATCAGAGTTAGGAAACTTGACGTAAAAATTTGAATAAGTTATATATATTATTTCAAAAATATGTAAGAATAGAATCTGTAGCAAATTGAATGTAGTTTCTAAATTACTAGGTTTACTTCTTTTTAAAAAAAATCTATTTGGTGAAAATTTGAAATTTCAATGCAGTAGTACTTAAATTTCAGGGAAAAAATAAGAAGTAGGTGTCTGTCTGACCACCCTAACCACAATAAAATGATAATATTTTTATAAGATTTTAGACATAAGTAGAGGACTCATGTCGGATGTGATGCATATTTTTTGTAATTTTTTCCCAAGTAAATAATTAATTATGAATTTTTATTACAACTTTTAAAAAATATAAAAACTTGTATGTCGACCACCTTAACTTTGTCAAAACTTCAAGGAAATTCAAATTATTTTTTTAATCCTATAGTATGCTGAAGCATAGAATGTGATGCATGTTTTGATTCCAAAATGTGATACCATTTGAAATCTATAGATGTTTTTCAATCAGCCTATCAATCAGGACTTTAGTCAATTCAAATAGAAAATGAATAATAATTATTTATTAAATTCAAAGTAAAGCATAAATTATATTGGTGGAAAGCTGAGAATCTCCTTTAAAAACCCTTTTTCATTTCATCAATTTTGGGTGAAAAAAAAGTCGTCAGCCACATACCCTACAAATACCCATCATATTGCCACTTTTTGGCCCATCATGATCTTGCACATACCCCAATGCGCTAATCTAATTGCCCTTTGCGCTAGACTATTCTATGTGCTAAAACAGTTCATGATTGCACTACTTTAGGTCACCTATGCGCTAATTCATTTATCCTATGCGCTACATCGATGACCCTATGCGCTAGACTAGTCAATGCACTATGACAGTCTATGTATGTGTTATTTCAGTCTCCTAATGCGCTAAAATATTTTAAAACCGAATTCAAATGGAAAAGGGAGGGAAAAACATAATGCACCAAATACGAGGCAATTTTTGAGGTACTCACCAGAGGTCTGTATGCTACTAGGCGATTGTGCCCCCTGACTCGCTTGAATCGGTGCGTGTAGTAAGGGATCACCATTCTACTCCAAATTTGCTCAATCACTCTCACTCACAAAGTTTTCAAATTGCAAAATGCACAAGTGACCTTTCTAATCAACTTTTTAACCTTTTAAAGGTTAATTAAGTGGAATTTTATGGGGTTGTTTTATTTTTATTTTTCAAAGGGGCCTTAATTAATCAGATTATCACCTGCTGACTTCTACATCATTTTTCGAGAGATAAATTGTTTTTGAAGCATAAAATTTTGAGATTATCAAATCATCGAAAAATCATCAAAATTCCCAAAAATTCCCAAAAATCCTAAAAATTCCAAAATTCATTGATTTATCTCCCGAGGGGGCATATATCCATCAATATCTGAAAATTAACATCGAGGGCATTGAAAAAAAAAATTCTCGTCATCGGTATCAATTTTTTTCTTTGAAGCAATGTGTAAACACATTACTTCAAAGAGGGGTAAAATGTATACACCTAAAATCAGTCATGACATCTGATTAATTAAATACTAGTTATTTAATTAATATTTGATTATGTATAAATAAATTCTCAATTTATTTACATTGTTCATATTTTCTAATTCTTCAAATCTAAAAATCATATTCTTCTAATTTAATTAAATAAACAAATTTTATAAGCTTGTTTTATTTAATTAAGTTTCACTAATTCCAGATTAGGAATTCAAGCACATGTCTACAAATTTTTATGCCACCTCACCAAGGTCACATGAAATTAAATAATTCTAATTTTTAAATTACAATTATTTTCAAACACATGGCTTATTCCTCGCACACTTCTTCAACCAATTTTCAAACACATGGTCTTTTCCTCCCACACTTTATTCTTCCATCCATTTGGCATGTTGCCTTTGGTCAAGAGATTCCTCCATCCATTTGGCATGTTGTCTTTGGTCAAGGGCACACCTTCTTGATTCTCTCCATCTCCACCATTCATTCCTCTTGCTTGAATATGGACCGTTGATCATTGCCACATCACAAGATGCTTGGAAAAGGCCTATAAATACAACCCTTTTCCATTGTATTTGGCATCCACATTTGAGTAGAGTTATCATGCAGGAATATCGTTTGAGCATTGGAGCATTTTGGAGTCTTATAGTTACATTTCATATCATGTTTTGCATCATAGTTAAATCTTAGAATA
>VDFB02009806.1:0-32286 GCA_007258455.2 Sequoia sempervirens | reverse complement strand
TAGTTTTCAGCTGCTAACATCCATGGCAACCTCCATATACTTTGCCTAAAATTTTATACCTACTTTCTTCATAGCCTCAATCAACACTTTCTTTTTTGGTATCTTAGGGATGTCAATTTTGATATTAGTTAAAGAGAGCCTCTTGAAGTTCATCTGGCACTTCACCATTTTTTATGCATCCACGAGAGCCTGCAAAGAAAACTAAAAATGAATAAACAAACATATGGAATTTCTCCTTTTAGATTAATGCAGAGACAATTATCAAGGACCAAATATAGATGCTACTCAAGATACAAATAAATTAGAAATAACAAATAATTAATGGTTGTCATCACTAAACTTTGAAACTAACTGTAGTAGATTAACCGAATCTGTCACATATTGATGAAATAGGAAGGATGGTTCCTTTTGAGGCAACATACTAATTGAAACATCAATATTTGAATATATATATATATATATATATATTCAAATGGGTATGTGCAGGATCATGATGGGCCAAAAAGTGGTGATATGATGGGTATGTGTAGGGTATGTGGTTGACGATTTTTTTTTAACCCAAAATTGATGAAGCGAAAAGAGTTTTAAAGGAGATTCTCAGCTTTCCACCCCGGTATAAATTATGTTTTGAATTTAATAAATAATTATTATTCATTTTCTATTTGAATTATGACTAAAGTCTAATTGATAGGTTAACTAAAAACATCTAACTTTCAAAAGCGGTATCACATTTTTGAGTGAAACATGTATCACATTCTATGCTTCATATACTATAGGTTAAGAAAATAAAAATCATAAAAGTCTCTCTACCAATTTAAAGATTGAATTGGAACATCACGAGTTTTTATATTTTTTTAAAGAAATTGGTAATAAAAAAAATCATAATTAATTATTTACTTGGGAAACAAATTACAAAAAAATATGCATCACATTAGGACATAAGTCCTCCACTAATATCTAAAATATTATAAAAAAATATTATCATTTTATTGTGGTTAGGGTGGTCAGACAGACACCTACTTCTTATTTTTTCCCTGAAACTTAATTACTACTACATTGAAATTTCAAGGTGCACAAAATAGATTTTTTAAAATAAACCTAGTAGTTTAGAGACTACGTTCAATTTTCTATAGATTCTATTCTTACATATTTTTGAAATTTAATATAGATAAATTATTCAAATTTTTACTTCAATTTTCCTAACTCATATTTTCCTAAATTTTTTGCTACTTCAGTGCTTGTTTTTTCCATGATGATCCTAAACACACACACACACACACACACATATATATATATAGTGTCACCAAAAAATATCTATTTGACATTTTTGTGCTCACTTGAGTCTCTCTTATGGACCTTTTGCTTAATTTTTTCCTCGATGTAATGTTGTAATGTGGAGAACATGTTCACATTAGGTCTTGTTCTCTTGTGAATCATTAAGACTTCTAGGTTGTCTTGTAAAGGTATTGTGAATTGTTATAACTCACTTTCACACTTTTATAGGACCCTTTCATCATAATTGACTTAAATATTCCATTTTAATCACTTACCAAGTCTTATTTCAAAGTGTTGTAAAGTGTTGTAATCCACTTTCACGCTTTTCTAGACTTGTCATCACTAATTCAACCCTTTCTCATGTTTAAATGACCCTTTAATACACTTTCTAGTCATTTTTAAGTGTGTGTTTGAGGATATTCCTATTGTAAAACATTTAATTCCCTATAATTCTTGACACCCACTTAATTTTCTTAAGTGGGATTAAGTAGATAGTAAGGGCGACTTAGTCCTTTTTGGCATAAAAATCAAAATTATTTTAAATTTTTGGCAGGATTTTATCCTCTAACCCTTGAGGTTAGCCTATGATGTGTTATTTTTAGGAAATTTTAGTAAATTCATGTATAAATTAGGGCTTTTCTCCTCGTTTTACATCATCCTAATCTCTTGCACTCTCATAAGTCATTAAGCATTCAATCTCTCAAGCGATCAAGCATAATCTAGTCTTCCATTAGAGCTCTTCATTGCATATCTTTAGATTTCTAGATCAAGGGTTTGGTAAGTTTATGACATTGCATGTTTATTTATCATCTTATTTCCAGTTCATTTCATTTCATAGGGTTTTATTACCAAAGTGGGGTTTGACCAAGGAAAACCTCTATACTCTAACCCTTAACCATGCTTCCCCCTTTACATGTGCGTTTGTAGAATTTTGTAGGAAGATTTGTTAAAGAAATTCATGTTTAAAAGTGGTCAAGAAGTCTTAAAATTCAATCAAGTCAATACAACTCTAATTCAAGCTTGGAGAGACATTTTACCCCTTTTTTTTTAGAATCAAGTGCAGACATCTGTGAGAAAAGAAAATGGAGACTTGAGGCTACAAGATTTTGTCCCAAAATTCACAAAATCTGTAAGTGGACTAAGTCACCACTTATGGTGGATTAGTCTCACTTTTGGGCCTGAAAAAGTAGTTTTTGCATTTTTTGATACCCATTTGGCATATTCCTGTTCTCGCAAGTTTTCCCGAAACTGGGACTAAGTCGCCTAGCCCGGTGTAAGTGTCCCAGTCAACATTTTAAGTCAATTTTTTAGGATTCCAAAATCTCCTAGCATCATATTTCAGATTCCAAGTGCATGTCTTTATCTTTGTTCTATTATTTCATCATTTACTTGCATTTTTAGGCAATTCTTCATATCACATTGTGTTTTCAAACAAGTTGCATTTCTTAGGTTTTGCATTGTTAAATCATTTCCTTTTTAGATCAGTGCATTAGTACATCATAATTAGACATAATTTATCTCATTTACATTAAATTTGAGTGTTGAAATTAGCACTTTGGACCCCCTTTCTTTCTCCTTTTAGGTGAGGAACCCTAGAAGGAGCTAAAGTAGTGTGGGCAATCCAAAATCATTGTCCACATTTTGGTGAACCCAAAATTTGAGCATATTTAATTTTTATTTTAAATGCATCCTAGGGTTTTGAAAATTGAATTAGTGAAAACCTTCAATAGCTTACATTTTTGCATCCTTTTTGCATTGAAAAACAAACAAATTTTGCATTTGCATACTGTAATTGCATCTGTGCACCTAAAAAACATAAAATTGCATTCAAAATTTATAAAAAATCTATAAAAAAATCATCAGTGGGACTAAATTGCCACATTGGGAGACTTAGTCCTTTGGCTCATTTTACACTAATTTTTTTGGTAATTTCTAGGTATTTTTTGTACTTGTATTTTCTAGTAGTGCATTTCTATTTTATTTTATAGAATTTATGTTATTTTCATTTACTTAGTCCTATATTGCATTTCATTTTCATTCTCCCCATCTCTTGTGGTATTTGTATGAGTGTTTGGTGCCCTATTGATAATACTTTAGTGAGAAGAAGTTCCCGATTCATGGCATCCCAAAATAACACACCCATTTTGGACCTTGGGATATCTTGAGCTTCTACTCCTGGTATGGAAAATTTTGCATTAGGCATGGATACTACCACTAGTACACCTTTACCTTCTTATACAATGTATTTTCACACATCAAATGCTTACATTCCGCAAGATAAAGTCATTAACATTCGTAACTATTTAGCACATTTGAAACAAAACTTGTATCTTGAAAACACTTCAATGACTACAATTCATACTATAGACAAAACCCATCTAATGGTTTAAATGGATGAGGGCTTAGATGTTATGAAGATATACCAAAAACATGCTTTTTCCACCTCTAGCACATCTCAACCAACAAACATGATGGTTAGCCAAGGTGGATGTCACATTTCTCCTCCTTCAACTGTAGCATCCATACCCACCTATACCACTCTTGAAGTTACAACAACCATGCAGCAAGTTAGTCATGTGACTCCTTCTTTCGCTATTCCAACTTCTTTTGTGGCATCGAATGTTCCATCCTCCACCACCTTCACCTCCCTTAGTGTCTCCTTCACTTATCTTGACATTCCATACACTCCATCACCACCCTCTCTTTCACCTCATACCACTTCCACTGACCCTCTATTTACACAACTCTTCCAAACTATTTCCTCCATGCACTAAAAAATATCTACCATAAACCAAAACTAAACCGCACCACCCACCTACTATGTTTGTAGTAGCTCATTATCTTTTGAAATCTTAAGGACACCAATGCCACAGGAAATTGAGATTCCTAGGTTTGAGAAGTACGGAGGTAAAGGAGAACCTACTAATCATGTCAATGCTTAATAATCCTTATCCAATAACTTTGTCCTTGACAATAAACTATTAGCTAAACTGTTTCCTAGAACCTTAAAGGACACTTCCTTGGAGTGGTTTTCAAACTTACCTAATCATAAAATTTGATCATTTAATGAAATTTTTTACGCGTTTATAAGTCATTTCCAAGTCCATATGTCTCTTAAAAAGATAATGGTTGATCTAATGAGATGTAAACAAAATGTAGATGAAAAATTTATTGATTTCATTTCACGATATCAGTCATTGTATGCTCAAGTATATGTCAAGATTCCTGATTCACATCTCCAAAAGATGTTTATCAAAATCTTGCAAAATCAACTTCAAGATAAATTGACCATGATTAAATTCCCTTCTTTTATGCATTTATGAACAACCCTTTATGACTATCATAACTCAATTACTAGTTGTGATGCAAAATCCACTTCTAGTTGAGCTAAGAATTCTAAAAAAAGCATCCAAAACAACTCACAAAACTTTAGAAAACCAAACAAAGGGTTTTTACAATTTAACCCCTCTCCTCAATAGCCACCTCAACCTAGCAACAACCAAGTAGGACCCATTAAAGCTATGATACCTTATAGTTATGGAGATCCAAAATGACAATTTACACCATTACTAGACACTCTTCATGACATCATGACCCAACTTAAATGCAATTTTTTTTTATTTCTTTACCTCTTGTCAAACCATTAAATACAACCAAACCATTCCCTCCAACCTTTCAACCTAATTCTTATTGCCATTATCTTAGACAAAATGGACATGACACAAAACTATGTAAGCTTTTTAAACACATAGTGCAAGAACTCATTAATTATGGCTTTCTATCCATTTCAAATGACAAATGTAATACGTCTGTTTCCCCACCCAATTATAATTTGCAAATTTTTACCAATCCCATTCCTAAACATAATGTTTCATCTGTCAAGGCCAGTGAAACTCAAAATAGTGATGTGATGATTGTTCATAAAGAGACTAAACATTTTGATACAATTCAAAATACACCCTCTATTAATCATATGGATGAAATGGTAGGAGTGATAGAAATTATCCCTCATAAAGGCCAACCTAAGAAATTTTTTTATATTACTTTCACTTCTAAAGATATTCTTCCAAATCTTCCCAATGGTCCTCTCTAAATAGCCAGACACATTTATGATATTCCTACTAATGGGATACTCATAGATCCTTCCTATGACAAGAATGTGATCAGTGAGGAATTTTTGGTCCTACATGATCTTTATCAAGATAACTATGACAAACGAAGAGCATGGATCAAAATGCATAATGGTTTCAAATTCCCTATGAATGGATTGATCATTCTTCTGTTACAAATAGGACCTAAGATAGTGAATGTTACATTCCCTAACATTCCACAATCAGATCGGTTTCATATGTGGCTAGGTTATCCATGGCTTCACTCGATGAAAGTTGTTCCTTTAGTCATACACAAATGTTTAAATTTTCTGCATGGAAATTATATATTCACTATCCGCCATAGTGGCTTTAACCCTTTTTCCTGAGGAAATTTCACCTTAGAAGCCTTTTGGCTAGAGCCAATGGAACGCATAACACCTCACAAAGACTTCTTTTTCATTGCTTATCAAAATTTTAAAGCAAAGGAAATTGTTGAATTGTCCCTCTGCAATCAATCCCCATCTGCTTCTGTTATCCCAATCCTCGATGAGACAATGCTTCAACCTAGATCCAAACTTGAACAAATAGTGCAACCTCATGAACACCCAACACTAAACACTTCCCCTTCTTCCTCCAAATGCCCAAGAGATAATGAAACTAACTGTGTCATGCCTCCATGCATTAAACTAGTTTATAAAGAAAACGAGATAGTGATTGACCCATCTTCTTTCATTTCTTTCTTTCTTCCACTCCAAGAAGAAAAGGAGCCTATGGTGGATCAACCCACTCTTACACCCACACAACTTCAAAATAGAATAAAAAGAAACCACAGTGTTAGGGAGTGTAGGTTTCATCATTGCCTCCTTGCTTGTCAAATGCAAACCAAAAATAACAAAAAAATTAAACCTTTGACAAAAGTCATACTTGATCACCCTCATCCTACTAACTTTCCATAAGATAATATTTTACAACCATCACAACAAAATGATTGCATACAATATCCCCAACTCTTAATACACCCTTCCTTGGAAATTACCATTCGTCCCCCCATTGTGATTAATCTAGATGATGATGATGATGAGGAAATCACTAAAATAGATGAAAAGGTACATAATGATCTAAATTCTTTATTTCCTCTTCCATGAGCTTAAATGATAAATCTCTCACACCAAGTGGAGAACTTGGTACTTCCCCTAGTTCAGCACTTGCAATTCTTCCTTTGGATTTTCAACCACCCTCGCAATACATTGAATATAATTAAGAGGTGGATGACCTGTTAGATGCTTGACTTCCATTTTCCTCGCTCACCTTTTTGCATTTTTTTCTTTTATTTTCTTTTTCTTCTTTTTCATGTGCATAGTTCATGTTCCCCCATAATGTGAATTTGGTGTTCTCCTTCTCTTTGTGCACTTCCTCTATTTGTACCTCCATTCTTTTATGTCATAAATCACTTTTTCCCTTTTGTTTGTCTTGTGTTTTAATTTTGGGGATGACACAAAGCGTTGAGATGCCCTATGTCTCTTCCATGTTGACCCAAAATGCCCCTTTTTCTTTCTCTTTCCATTTTACTTTGTCTTTTCTTGTTTTTTTCATTTTGGGGATGACACAAGGCATTGAGACCAAACTGTCTCCTTCATGTTGACCTAAAAGCTTTTCCTTTTCTTTTTCCTTTTCATTTTATTTTCACTTGTGTTTTCCTTTTGGGGAAGATTCAAAGTGTTGAGGCCACAATTGTCTCTCCCATGTTGACTCAAAATGAATTTTATTTTCTTTTGTTTTCTCTCTCTTTGTGTCATTCTTCTAGATCTACGTATTTGGGGAATGATGATAGTTCTAAGATATTTCATAAAAACATTGCAGCAAAGACCATACTGACCCCAAATCCTTAGATCCCCTTATGTCTTTGGTATGTTCCTTTTTGGCGGAAACCCCTCTTTCTTTTGTTCCTTTTTCCTTCACATGGAAAATCCTTACTCAGAAACATATGACTTGGCATAGGGGCTTTCCAAGTTGGCTCTCATGTATTCTTTTATTTTTCCATTTTTCATTTGCTACTTTAAAGTAATTTCTCATAGAATGGTGTGTAGCAATTCCTTTAAAGTGGGGGAATACATTGGCATTATTCATTTTGAATTTTTATTTTTTCCCTTAGTTCTTAGTGCAACCTTGTTACTTCATACGATGTGTTTGTTACTTTTTGGATGAAATTGGGTGTGATGTCCTTCATAAGCATGATCTATCTTAGCATATTACATTCCTCTTGGTGGCTTAATGTGATGCACTACATCCCCTAAGTTGTGAATATTCTATTCTTTGATTGGTCCTCTCTTGGAGACATTAGAAAAAATGTTCCCCAAGTTATATACCTCACATGATATTTACAAGGCTCATTTGAACATCTTTTTCATTTAACATTTTCCATTTACATGGCCACCTTGCATAGCACAACTTTCATGTTTTTGGTACTATTTCATTTGTTTATGAGTTCAAAGCATACAAAGCTTTTCTTGTCACATGGAGCATGTAATGAAATTTTCCTTGTGGTGCCTTATTAAAGTTATTAGGAGGTATAAATTTGATATGGTTGTGCAGGAAGCCCATTTCGCAACATGAATTTCTCCATAGCCACGTACTTATGTGAGTGCATACCAACTGAGCGTATGCTTCTCACCTTGTGAAAAACTAGAAGCTTTGTGGCCCCAGAGTGAGTATACTTGGGCTTTCTCACTCGGTGGATAGCCATGAGTTTCGTCACCCCAGAATGAGTACACAATAATTTTCCCAAATAAACACCTAAATCTAATCCACAACAAGCTAGAAAGATGAGCAAAGTTTTCTTTCTTCCTTTCTCATCATCATGTGTGATCCTTTGCGCTTATGTTTGGTTTGAAATGGAATCATGATCTTGGGGGCTTGATCATCCCTCTTGATTATTATTGTCTCATCTTACCAGCATGTGTGCATTGGGATCCCTCTCAATGTGCATGTTGGGCTACTTTATCAAGAGTTTGAAGCAAGTTCATCCTCTCACTAAAGTGGGGGCTTAATGTGTCACCAAAAAAAGTATAGTTGAAATTTTTTTGATCACTTGAGTCTCTTTATGGACCTCTGGCTTGATTTTTTCCTACATATAATGTTGTAATGTGGCCAACACATTCACATAAGCTTTTGGACCCTTGTTAATCATCAAGATTTCTAGGTTGTCTTGTAAAGGTGTTGTGAATTGTTAAAACTCACTTTGACACTTTTCTAGGACCCATTCATCATAATTCACTTAAATATCCCCTTTGTATCACTTACTAGGTCTTATTTCAAAGCGTTGTAAAGTGTTGTAACCTACTTTCATGCTTTTCTAGACTTTTCATTACTAATTCTTGACCCTTTCTCATTTTCAAATGACCCTTTAATACACTTTTCATTCATTTTTAAGTGTGTTTTTGAGGATATTCCCATTCAAAAAAATTTAATTCCCTTTAATTCCTAACATCCACTTAATTTTCTTAAGTGGGAGTAAGTCACCAGTAGGGGTGACTTAGTCCTTTTTGGAAAAAAACTCAAAATTATTTTAAATTTTTGGCGAGATTTTATCCTCTAACCCTTGAGGTCGGCCTATGATGTGTTATTTTTGAGAAATTTTAGTAAAATCATGTATAAATAAGGGTTTTTCTCCTCATTTTACATCCTCCTAATCTCTTGCACTCTCATAAGTCATTAAGCATTCAATCTCTCAAAAAATCAAGCATAATCAAGTTATCCATTGATGCTCTTCATTGCATATCTTCAAATTTGTGCATCAATGGTTTGGTAAGTTTATGACATTGAATTTTTTTATTTATCATCCTATTTCCATTTCATTTCATTCCATAGAGTTTGATTACCAAAGTGGGGTTTGACCAATGCAAACCCCTATACTCTAACACTTAACCATTCCTCCCCATTTGCATGTATGTTTGCAGACTTTTGTAGGTAGATTTTTCAAAGGAATTGGTGTTGAAAATTGGTCAAGAAGTCTTCAAAATCAATCAAGTCAATACAACCCTAATTCAAGCTTGGAGAGACTTTTTACCCCTTTTTCTATAGAATCAAGTGTGAACATCTATCAGAAAAGCAAATGCAAACTTGAGGCTACAATATTTTGTCCTAAAATTCCAAAAATCTGCAAATGGAGTAAGTCACCACTTTTGGAAGATTATTCTAGCTTCCAAGCCTAAAAAATGGATTCTACTTTTTGAATACCCATTTGGTAGATTCCTGTTCTGGCAAGTTTTCCCAAAATAGGGACTAAGTCACCTAGCCTAGCATAAGTTTCCCAGTCAACATTTTCCATCAATTTTTCAAGATGCCAGAATCTCCCAACATCATATTTTAGATTCTAGGTGCACCTCTTCAATTATGCTCTATTATTTCATCGTTTACTTTCATTTTGGACCCCCATTCTTTCTCCTTTTAGGTGAAAAACCCTAGAAGGAGCTAATGCAGTGTGGGAAATCCAAAATCATTATCCACATATATGTATGTATATACATATATATATCAGATTATATATTTATAATTTTATATAGATATATATCTATATCATATTATATATATGTATATATCAGATTAAATATATATACAAAATATAAACATATGTATATTAGGTTATATATATTTCCAATTTATATAACCTTGTTGTATTGCATTTAAACAAATAAAATCCAAGATTACGTGATTTTTTTTTGTAGATATACATACACAACCTAAATGTAAGGGTGCACTCTTAATCCTTTTGTGATCATGCATGGTTATGTTTTGTATTTTTAAACTTATATTTATGCTTCAATAACAAGTCTGCATATACATATTTATATATTTAATCTGATCAATATAGATATCTATGTATATAAGATTAAATAGATATATATCTATATATACAAGATTAGATATATATGTATACATAATATTATATATCTATATATATATATATGTGTGTGTGTGTGTGTGTGTGTGTGTGTGTGTGTGTGTGTTGATGGTGTTTTCTACATAACAACAAAGAAAACAAGATACAAGTATCCTATTTCTCTTGAAAGGTAAATCTCTATCAACAAGCCTTGGGAGATAACCCCAAGGTATCTAATGTCAGGTCTTGACAATGCAAAAAAGCCTTAGTGATCATGTGAAATTGTTGGTAATCACAAAGGGACCTTACAAACAAATGTTGGAACTTGGAACTTATCAGATTTTGCAATGTAATGATACTTGGAATCGTAAATCTAACTCAAATAATAAAGAAATAGAAAAAGATAAGGGTTTATAGAGATTCCAAGACTAAAATTACTACTAAGACCAACAATGCAAATTAAAAAACACTGAAAATGGACCAATCCCTCAAAACCAATTCCCGCTCCTCCTAGATTTAATCTGCAATTTCATAGAAACAATGCAATCATCTAAGGGGTTATATATTTTCAGATCATGAGACATTCCCCCAAATCAACCCTATTTTGCAATTAAAATGAATAAATACTCACAATTGAACTTAGCAAATAAATTTTAAGGTCTAGGCTAACTTTACACAAGTTACAATCAGTAAGCTACAAAAATTATGGACCAGGGATTGCTCAAACACCTCAAGTATTAGATCATAAACAACATTGCATCAAATCTAAATTTGAATCTAACAAGTATCTAATGATATTAAAGAAATCTCAAAATATTGAATAACAAGAACCATGCAAGATAAATCAACACAAGAAAGAGCACCAAAGAACAATGTATTTACTTATATTGAATCACCCCAATGCTGCAACAATTCTAGTATTAAGTATTACAACATTTTCTCTCAAAAAATACTAACTACAAGTTCTAGCTCTTGCAACTATCACTTATCTTTCTCTATTTTCTAACCCTTACAAATGAGGCAAAATGCCCAATTTATAGAAATCTCACACTAGGTTGGCCCAATTAGGGTTACAAAAATGGGTGGCCAAAAATAGGTCGGCCTAAAAGCTTCTTTTTAATAAAATAATATTCTTTGCATTTAATATTTGGGGCTTCTTCGAGGTTGGCCTAGATTCTCTAATAGTAGATTCATGTGGCACAAACTTCAAGGTTGCTTATCCTAACTAGCTAGAATCACATGATTGACACAAAAAACTAGGCAACTGTTTGTTGATTATCTTCTTTTTCTCCTTCCTAACCGGCTCCGAATTTATCAAATAATTCTTTTGATTTCTCCAATATCTCTCTTATATCTTCTAGATCTAGAATTGGAATAAATTTAACTCTAGTTTTATGATTTTTGAATTCCTCTAGATATTGTGGCATAACTTTATTCCACTCTACTTGTAACTCTTGATACTTATCTAATTTTGAAATGTAAATTGTAGCACCCTCTAGATTCCCTTTAGAAATTGGAGCACCATCAATGCCACCATGCCTAAAACCTACTAACATTCATGTTCTTTTTCCCAAAATTCCTTCTTCTAGTGACTATCTCCAAGAAAGTGACGCAAATGTTATAGATTTCCTTCATTTTACCTTGAAGCTTCATTATTTTCTTTAGTGCATTAGTGAGGAGCTCTTTTCTGTAGTTTCAGACTTCTATCCATTCCTTCATCTTTCCAATCTCATCCCTAGAGTAGATATCCAACCTAGCCATGACTTCTTTTGGTACCTACAAAATTTTCCTCAATTCATTGGCAGTGGACTCATCAATATTGTTGCAATCAACAACAAACTAAGAAGTGTGCTCAAGGAAATTAGAGGCATTATTGTATATTTTTATAATTTTTTCAATTTCCTCATCTCCTCTATTGCTCACATTCGTAAGCCAACTGTGTGTAGAGTGCATTGAATTTTTCAACCTTTCAATTTCATTAACTGCCTCTTTAGGCAACAATCCTTTGGGCACAATTCCCTCGCTACCTATTATTTGCAAAGGTTTCATCAAATGTTGCACATAATTATACACATTATTTAATTGTTTCTGCAACTTCTCCTTCTCTTCTATTTCCTTATCCAATCTCCTCAAGATTACTTGAGAGGATTCCTGGAATTCTTCTTTCTCTTGATCTTTTTTGTAGGTCCTAGGTTGATTGTCTGCACCTTGTAGTCTGAAGGCATGACTTCATCCTTAAACCTATTAGGAGGGACTGCTACATGAACCACCTTGTTATTGAATTCATCTCTAGTGATTTTGGACACAGTCATGGCTCTTTTCCTTTACTTGGGTTTCCCAAATTGTTCCAACAATTTATCCCAACTTGGCATTTCTTCTTGCACAATGATTGCCTTTTTACTCATTATCTTTTCCAACCACTCTGGGGTTGTGGATGCTTCAGTGGTTACCTCCCTTTCAGGATTTTTAACCACATTCACTTCTACCTTCTTTTCAACCTCTGGTTGGTCTTCTTGGCTTCTTTGTCTGGATTAGGACTATCCATAACATCCTTTTCTTTATCAACTTCTTTCTATGGATTACCTTATGGATAATCCATAATCACTTGCTCAAGAGATTTTGCCACTTTTCCTTGTACAACCTCTGACTCTATATTCTCTCTTTCAACACTAGAGGTTGATTGCTTCATTCCTTGCACAAATATCCTCCACTCTCCACTGTCAAGTGTAGAGAAGTTGTCATCTTCCTCATTTAATTGTTTAGGATTATTTGATATGTTTCCTTCTAGAAGTGCCTCTCATCAATTTGCACATCTTGATGTGATTGTGGAGAAGGAATGGGAGAATTATTTCTTGTAGCTTCTCTCTTTTCAACATCATTCGTAGGTGTCTCTTCATCATGTAGCTCTTCTTGTACTATCTTTTGTTGTTCTACTTGAGCAACCTTTTGCTTGGGAGATTTCCTTCTCACATAGAATTGGGGCTTCTCTGCTGAAATTTCCAACTCTATTAAAGGGAGCATCTATGGTAGCCTCATTATTAATAGCTTTTGCAACCTTTTGCCTCTTAGACATTATTCTTCTCTTCCTCATTGGCTGTGAAGTTTCTCCTACTTCAGTATGAGTATTTTCTTGAGGAGATTTCTTTGTTTTCCCTTGGCTCCTAGCTCTTCTTTTGATTGACATTGCTTCCTGAGGGACCTCCTCACTATGGAGTTCAACGACTCCCTCCTACTTATTAGCTTCAACTTATTCTTCATCATGGGATTCTATTTCTACCATCATGTCATAAGTGAACTTAACACCATCTGCCTCCAGCTCCAGGACTTGATGCTTGACCCACAATCTAGAATACTTCTTAACTGGGTTAGTGATTTGGTTCAAATCAGTTTTCTCCTCCTTAGACCGATTTATTGGAATCAATGGCATGTTTCTATATGGCTCATAATCATGATGCTGGAGAAGGTCTGCCTCATCATCTTCCACTTGATCTAGTACTTCTACAACTTTGTATAATCTAATCAATCTCAAAGGTAGTCTAGAAAACTTTCTTCTAATGACCTCCTACTCATCTCTACAATTATCCCAATAATCCTCAATATGATCCTTATGCTTGAAAGTTCTATTTGCTTGCTTGGTAGCCTTCCCATAAGGATCAAAATTGCTTCTATTAGTATGGGAGTATAACTCAAATTGAGTCATCTCATTTTCTAAATGTTGGGAACTCTAAATAGAAGGGAATTCCTCCAATACTCCTAATCTTAATGGGAATTCTAATCCAAATCCCTTCTTTATGTTTCCTCTCTACAAGATCTCCTTGAAGCCAACCATCTGTTTAGTCAATTCCAATAGGATGATCTTGTTATTGGGATACCAAGGTAGTCTGAGAGGCACAACGGGTGATCAGTGTACTCGAATTTATGTAAACCTTTGAAATTGAATAAACCACTGACCATAATTCTTTTTCAAATCCATTGCATCTAAAGAGATTCTTATGTGAAGGGAATCTTGTAACAATCTTGGAATGTACACAAAGAAAGCATCATTGGCCTTTCTATAGTTTGATGTCTTATATTGCAATTGGGGATATACCTCCCATATTCTATCCTTCCCCAAGAATCCTTTATAGTTGAGACCTTTGTATTTGTTCTTTTGTGCCAATATATACACCAAATATGAAGTCATAGTGAACTTATTGGTCTCTTGTACACTCCTCAATTGGGCATCTATGTTTTTGTTGATAATTATTTCTCAATGATAGTGCTTATTGGCCACAATTTGAGTAATGGGGTGAAACATACAAGGTTGGAATATATGTGCTTCCTCCACTCCCATAACTCGACCTAGGAGAGTTATGATATCATTGTATTCTTGCTTGAAATCACTCTTGTGCAACTGCTTGGGCAACTTTGAATAATGTGGTTTTGATTTCAAGATCCAAACATTGTTCATTATGTCTAGGGCTTGGTTAGGATCTTCCTCATAAAATTTAGTAAACTCCCCAATGTTTATCTCTTCAACTAGCTTGTGATGAGAGGCATTGTTAAAAATATCTACAATTGATTTTTCTATCGAATTTTCCATCACCCTTCCTTGGGTCCCAACAATGATCCTTGTCCTAGGATCATAGTGCTTTGCACACTCTAATACCATCTTTGGAAACAATTGTGTGGGTGGAAATCCTACTACTTGTGCTAGTCCTATGTGGGTGATCTTTTGTGAAAGCTTGGTAGGTGCCTTTCCAAACATCCTCTGGTGGAAGTCATCATATTCAATATGGCCCATGTTGGTGTCTGTGATGCTTGACCATGTAGAGGAAATCTTTTTCTCAAGCCAGATGTCTTTGAAATCATACTTCATTCTTTCTTGCCTCTTTCTAACTTCCTCCTATGCCAGAGCAGCCTTGTTCTTGGTTGTCTTATCTTGACTTTCTTTTGCCTACATCTATTAACAAAAAAAAAAAAGTACCAGGAGGAAAGCATTATCATAACACATGGCAATAACAATCAAAACTAATTTCATCATTGAAGCACATGGAATCATCATGATCAAGTACCAATCTTTTAAATTGAATTTTGATGTCAAAGCAAGAAACTCAAAAAACCCAACCCTGCTTAGATTCTCTGAGTGGATTAAGGCTCAGGTAATCCATCTGAGCTAGGATTATCTAAATTCATCCTTTCAAACATAAAATGATCACCTTAGCTTATGAGTTGAAATACATGAGATTGTAAAGCATTAAATCATTGATGCACAAGTCCCCTTTAAGCCTTAAATTCATCATGAAATCCAAGTGTGAGCATGAAGGATGAATTTTAGAAGTAGTTAGATATTATGGTCCACATAGAATTATTCAAAATTTAGAAAATCCTAAGGAGCTAGAAATTTTTGAACCTAGGTCGAGGTCATTATTCATTTTGCAAAAGTAAAATAATTTCAGCTAATCTGAGCTCCCTTCAGATTATCTGAGCGAATTAAGGCTCAACTAATCCATTTGAGCTAGGATTCACTAAGATTTTACTAGGGCATGAAAATTGCTAAGTTTTGACAAAATTTAAGCTAAATTCATGGGATCCAACCAATTTCTCCAATCAAATCAATATTTCAAGAAATTTTCATGCTATCATTATCTCAGTTTACACAATGATGTCACGATTCAGATCTGACCACTCATATTTAACCCACCAACTCAAATTTCTCTCCTAAGGTTTGAGCATGATGAGATAAAGAGGGGCATTCACTTTCCTTCTCGAATTCAACATTCAAAACTTCAAACAAAATGAATCCCCAAACATGTATTCTTCAAAATTATTGAAAAGGAAACCCTAAAACACCCAACTCTCATGCCCTAGAAAATATATGATATGACAATAAACCCTAACTATACCCAATAAACAATAATCAATGCCAGAAATGGGCCCTTGCAACCTTAAAATGAATCAAATCTACTCATAAACCAGTGGACACAAGAATAAGAGCAGAATGAGATCAAAGTGACAAAGAAAATGAAATTTCATACCTTTAACATGAAACCCTGGAAAACACACATGAAAGGAACCAATGAGGAGACAATAAAATCCAATACCAACCACAACTCAAGCAAGAGATCCCTTGAGAAAAGGATAAATTGATGTGCAATGAAGAATGCCTGAATGATCCTCAACTCTCTTTTGAATACAAATGAGAAAAATGAAGGATGAAATCAAATATAAAACTGATTTAGCACCATTAATGACCTTCATTAATGAATGACAAGACATTTTGTGATTTTCATAAACATGACTAGAGGGCAGATTTTTCAAGAATGTGATACCAAGGCAGATTTTGGATAGTTTGAGGTAACTTGGATTATTCAATCGGATTACAGTTCGAGTAATCCGAGCTTGCTTGGATTGTCCGAAAGTGCCCCATACTTAGCCATTTTTGCTATATTTTGACAACTTGGACCTAGAGCTAAACTTCTAAGGGTTGAATTGTGACTTCAAATTGCAAGAAAGCATTTCAAAGGCAAGCTTATCAATGCACATATGGGTGAATCAAGAGTCAAAACAAGGAACTTATCCCTTAAGGGGATGAAATCAAGACCCTATGAAATGTCAACACAAAAGTGCAACAAAAGAAAAAGAGGGTCCCTGCTTTCAGTGGGGTGTGTGTGTGAAACCTACACAACAATATATATATATATATATATATAAGATTATATGGATTATATACATACATATATACATACATACATACATACATATATATACATATATATATATATATATATATATCTATGTATATATATATACATATACATATACATATACATATATATATGTATATGTATATATATACATATACATATATGTATGTATGTATGTATGTATGTATATAATCCATATAATCTTATATAGATATACATGTATATCAGATTATATATATTTGCAATATATATGGCCCTATATATATTAAGTGGGATGAAGGATAATAGAGGTGAAAATGAGGAAGAAAATTGTGGGAGATGATGATTTTAGGGCTTAAAGATGCCCGACAACCTGTGGTTAGGTAAACCCATAAGCGTGGTTTGTTGAACGCATATGTGGCATGTGGTTAACATGGTAATGTGGTCAGATTGAGATTAAAACAACCACCTCCTAGTGGACCCACATGTAAAAATAAATAGGCCCACATACAAATGCAAGTTGAAATAGGTTTATTGATAATTAGAAATAGACTATTTTTCATTCAAGGCACCATTAAAGTTAGACATAAATGGAAACTACAATATGAAATGACCGATTATTTCTGAGGAAAATTTAAATTTGAAAATCAATCAACACAATTCAATGCATTCAATTTACAAATTCGAATGATTTTATAAGAGGGAATTTCAAGTGTCAATTTCATTATGAATTCTCCTATGCTTTCATTGAATATCCTCTACAAAATTCAATCTGGTACATATAATAAAACAAAAAAAATTATAATGCATATATATGACTAAATTTATGCAAGCCACCGATTTTGTCAATTAAACTAAATATAATTTATTTTCCTAAAATCCACGGTAGAAATTAGGCATAAATGGCCACTGCAAAATGAAATGACATATTGTTTCCCATGAAAATTCAATTTACACATTTGAATGATTTTGTAAGAGGGAATTTCCAGGGTCATTTTCATTACAAATTCTCCTCTTCTTTCACTAAATATTGTTTGCAAAATTTAGAGCTTACTAAGGCAACCTATGCACATTCCTCTTAAAAGGGAGCTTATTTAGGTCGGTACACCCAAAATAACTAAATTCATGTTTTAATTTATCAGTGTGCAATTTTATATTTATGTTATTTTTTTCATTATTCAATATATTGTTTTATATTTATAGACTCAGTGTTTACATTAATTTGAGGCATGCAAATTATTTAGTTTTTAGTCAGCTATTCAAATTAGCATTATCCATTATTTAATCATATTACAGTTACATTTTTATCACTTGCATACATCATACATCAAAAATAATAATAGCAGTATTATCTTTATTAGAGCTTTTAAACTATATATAATGCTCCAATCAAAACTCTTATTGTTGTGCATGCAATATTGTAAGGATGATTTGATGTGGGAATTTTAGTAGTACTACCCCCATTTATTACAATTATTTTGTAGGAAAGCAGAAGCGTCGAGAGGTGAACCAAGTATGTGGATTATCAACATACCAATGAAGTGGTGTTTGTTAACACATTAAACTATATAGGGACATTTTTCTCTAAATTCTTTATGATATGTTTATATGTTCTATTATATTGTGTTCATAAATACTTTGTTCTTAAAAATGCTTATTTTATTGGATGAATATATTTAATTACATTGGACTCTTAATGGTAGGAATGCGAGGACTTCTCCGCAATCAATAGAAGACATTATGCATCAATGATAGGTAAATTCATTGAATTTACTTTGGAAATGACCTAGTAGTACTAAAATATATGTGTTTTTATATATATGATTGAAAAATAAATGAATTGAGTAATAGTATAGATTAATTATGAGATTAGTTAGCATTAAATTAATTATATATATGTATTTATATACATATATATAGGATATATGTGCACACATATATATTGTTATGCATATAAGTATGTACATATATAGCTATATATATAATTATAATTATAATTATAACTATAATTATAATTATAATTATAACTATAATTATAATTAGTCTCATAATTAATCTATAATTTTGTTAAATTTTGATAGTGATAATTAATGAGATTATATATATACACAATTTGATAAGAATATATCATTGTCTACAAATACAATGATTACAATTTGTAGAAAATGATATTTGAGTCTCAAATTGTATGTATATATATATATACAATCGATAAGAATATCATTGTCTAGAATATATGTGTCTACAAAATTGTATTTGCAATCAAAGTTATTTTTTATTTTTATTATTGACAAACACTAAAAACATAGTGTAATTAGTGATACCACAAAAAATACAAGGTTGAAACCCTCATCAAACATATAAGAGATACAAATTTGAGGTTCCAATAAATAACAAACATTAGGACATTTTATAATCATATCATAGTTATATTTTTAATCAAACTGCAATCATTGATTGGGTGGTACCACAGAAAAAACATGGCTGAAACATACTTGAAACATATCAACATATTACGAAAGCTTGTATTCAACTTCTTCTCACCTTAAACATATGTGAGGTTCCAAACATAACAACAACATTATCACATCTTATAATCATATCACAGTTATAACTTGAAGCAGATAAACATCTATGCAAAGCAGATCACCAAAATATACTGCTACATCGATCAAAAAACAAAATTCAATATGAACATTATCAGTTCTCCATATTGCTAGGAAAAGGAGGTGGAGTGAGATATCCGACAATAGCTGAGTCAGTCCACTTGTAGGAGGTGATACTTGGTTAATAGAGGTTTGAAGGCATGTTGCTATTTGAGAAGCAATGCCTGGCTTGTAGTTGCAGTCAGTCCCATTTGTTGGGAGGCACTCCCAACTTGCATATTGTTGATAGTTGTAAAGGTTGGTGACAATATGTTCATCATATCAAGCAGGATAGGGTGTTGGGGGGTATAGGATTCCCCACTGTAGACTTACATTTTATCCTCTCTGCTTGTTTAGCTTTCTTTTCAACTTGCCTTTTGTAGTCATTCAGCCTTCACCTGCTCCTATCTAATTGCTTTCTACTGCATTCTAATCATCTTCTCCTCATCTTCTATCATTTCCTTGCTTGCTTCTCAACCCTCATTGCTTCCCTTTTCAATTGCTTTCACTTCACATTCTACCTTTCTCTGCATCATTTGCTCCTTCTTATGTTGCTGCAACTCCTCATGCCTTTTCTTTTGTGCCTCTTGTTCATTGTACATTTCAATGAAGGCGTCAGATGTTAGTACTTGGGACTACCTACTAAGGCGAAGCACTCCCGAATGACCTCCCCTTGATGTTCCTTGCACCCTCTGCACTGGAAGTCTCAAGAATTTGTTGTTTGGTCTTGTCATTTGTTGTCCATCATGTGGGGTGCATGGCGCAAACTCAGCTTCTTCCTCACTAATTGCATTGTCATCTTCACTTTGAGCATCAGTATGCTCTTCCCAATTCCTTGCAGTAGTGAAGTAATGGATTACTTCATTGGATCAACGTGTGGTGGCAATGGCATAGAAAGGTATGACTTCTTCCTCAGTCGAATTTAATTGCACTCCAAGGTTTGTGGTTGCTTCATGCATCCATTTGGGTCAATTGGCTTACTTGAGTTGGAAAACTCAGGCTCACCGATGTTGTTGCTCTAACTTCATTGCATGTTGTAAGAATTGGTTGGATTTTTGGTTGGAATTTTGCAAGAACTGGTTGGATTTCTGCTGGAAAACTATGACTATTTTTTGTAGTTTTAGTAGCCTCATTGCATTCTGCTACAAAATCACTTGCCACATTGATTGCATCATATTCTCTCACAAAATCATCTATTTGATCCTCATTGTAACCAAATAGACGCAAGCAAGCTTCTGTTGCAATAAATTGTTGATCATCTTCCATCGTGACTACATCATCTTTTGTTTTAGGAGTTGCTACATCCTCTTCAACAGCATAGCCCTCACTTGGCCCCATGTCCCTATCAAGGGCCAACCGATTAAGTGGCCAAATTCTTGTTCTATGGAACCCACTAACAATGTTGCTTGGTTTCAACACTTTTTTGAAAGCTTGGCTTGCAAGAGTTTCCAACTCTTCATGTCCGATATCAATATGTAGGTTGTTTGCTTGCCATATGGTTCTTTTCTCTCTAAAATAAGCCTTGAATGGAACAAAAATGCTAACATCCATTGGTTGCAGCTTGTGACTGGTATGAGCAGGTAGCATTAGCAAGTCTATTCCTAATTTTCTTGCTTCTTCTATGGTCTTAAAAGCCACGTGGCTGCCATGACCGTAAAAAATGAGAAGGGCCATGTTTGTCAATGAAACCTCATTGGGGATATTACCTACAAAATGGTCTAACCATTTGACAAATAGTTCCTTTTCATCCAAGCATGTTCTTGGACTACCATCAATGCCCCTATCTCGCAATTTATGATATAGTTTGCATGTGCCTCTTTGATTTAAACAAGTATAACCCAAGAATACTTAACCTAGATGCACTTACACAAGCCAACATTGTGATCCACTCTCTACTTTTTGATACCAAATGTGGTACACATTTTGCACCCAATTTGGCAATAACTCTCATGTCATAGTTCCTACTAGCTTGAATACTAGTCTCATCATAGTTCCAAATTTGGCTTGCTCCATAGTGGTTAAGGTTGATCATATTCTCAAGGTTGTCATAGAATGCTTGCACGATAGAAGGATGAACCATAATCGCTCTGTCACTATCCACTCCTTCAGCTATTCTGATTATCAAATATGGGTGCCTTCTTCGAAATCCTACCCACCATGACCTCCCGGGGACCCCATTTGTGAATGGATTGGGTTGACTTCCAGTTATTTGGGAAATCGTAGCTTGTAGTTGATTTACCTATAGTTCATGGCCCAATTTTTCCATGTCCTTGCACCATTGGACAACTCTAGTCTCCTCCTCCTCAGATAAAATGGTACGTAGACCCCTCCTCTTGGTGGTGGTAACTCCTAATAGCCACACCCTCAAACTACTAGGTGGGATACCCCACTTGATTATTGTTGCCTTGATGGACATGTTGTGTTCTTCAACACTTTTAACTACTCCTTCTATATCAACATATGTCCACTGCCTAATGGGTATAGGTGAGGGTAGTTGCACAACAGGTTGAACATCTAGTTGAACATGTGGTTTGACTTGAAATGTGTTGGTGGCTTCATCTGCAGAGTCAGAACCATCTTGGCTAGGAATTTCATGCACTTCCTCAGTAGACTCTGGTTCAATGAAGTGCAACCCACGAGTGAATCCAATTGTGTGTGGTCCTCTTCCTACAACCCTTTTTGCTCTTCTAGTTGGTGCCATGATTTTCCACTTAACCTGCATGGACAATAAATATAGCATAACTTGTTACTGAAGCATAAATATGAGTATGAAAATCCAAAAAATAAACAAGCATGATCACAAAAGGCTTTAGGACTGCACCCTTACATTCAGGTTGTGTATGCATATCTACAAACAAATTCATGCAATCCTGGGTTTTACTTGTTTAAATCAAATAGTGCATGGTCCATGCTTTAAAATCTATATATGTATGTGCATATATGTGCATGTACATAAACAACTATATATGTATGTATGCATATGTGTATTATGTATTTATAACTATACATATGTATATGTATATATGTGTTTTTGTTTGTATATATATATACACACACATATATATCTATTTCATTAACAATCTATGTATTTTGAAATAAAACTGACAATGTTCTATTTCATTCACATTCTATGTAATGATTATGTATTATACCTTAAAAAAATATTACAGTGAAACCCTTGATGCCATATAGAGAAATGATTGTTAAAAAATAACAAAATGCAGAATAACCCTCGATGCCAACTGAAACCCATTGTTGAGCATACAAAATGCCAGGAGAAAGGTAAACAGATTAACACGTATTGCATCTAAGTTTGCTAGGATGAAGAAACAGAGGAGCTATTTTGCCTTTTAGAGCATGCAGTGAAGTGTTATTAAATTCATGGCATTTGCCAAGAAATTATAAGTCATGGTATTTGCCATGGATTTTATAACACTTCATACTACATGCACTGCAGGGCAAGAGTGTTTTGATGCATTTGCCTCAGATTTTTCACATGATGATTATGTGCACTACATGCCATGTATACGTCTACTTCAGCACAGGTCGCCGAACAATTTTTAGCCCCTAAATAATTATCTCTTGTGGTTTTGAAGAGTCATGGCAGTATGAAGCTACAGTCTATATTGTATATCAGAGCAACGTACATGGCAATGCAATATAAAGGACATATTTTTGGATCTATGAGTCCTTAAGAAAGCTAATCAAACTTGCCATTGACTTGGACAGTAGCATAATGCAAGGACAGTCATAGAGCAAGGTGAAAGTATATGATGGTATGAAAGTGTTAGAGTTATAAAATTGGAAATATATATAATCTGATATACATATATTTCTACATTTTGTTTATATATTTAATTATATATATATATGTATATATATGTATATATGCATATACATATACATATACATATAATCAAAAAAACATATACCCCCAACAACCTATCCTACTTGATATGATGAAACCCTACATGGCATGACTATATATATATATATATATATATGTCATTGTCTGCACATTGTAATTACTAAAAAAAGAAAACCTTTACCCAAATAAGTGGAAGAAAGCAGATTAACCAATATCATTGTGTGCAAAATATACGGGGAAGGAATGGGTAGAGGTTTCCTAAAACCAAGAGAGTTTGCATGATGTGTAATCCTAAATCCACTCAATAAATTGGACCAAAAATTGTAAACCCATTAAATTTCATGATTATTAACGAGGGATTTAGAATATAACTGTGATATGATTAAAAAATGGGTAATGTTGTTGTTATTATATTTGATGTATGCAGTTGGAAAGCTTTACTAAGGATAATGTTGTTATTATCTTTGATGTATGATGAATGCAGGTGATAAAAATGTGACTATGATATGATTAAATAATGGATAATGCTAATTTGAACAGCTGATTGAAAACAAAATAATTTGTATGCTTGAAAATAATGTAAACACTGAGTACATAAATATAAAACGGTATATTGAATAATGAAACAGAGAACAAAAATGTAAAACAATATACTAATAAATAAAAACATGAATTTAGTTATTTTGGGTGTACCGACCTGAATAAGCTTCCTTTTAAGAGGAATGTGTAGAAGTTGTCGTAGTAAGCTCTGAATTTGTAGAGGATATTCAGTGAAAGCATAGGAGAATTCGTAATGAAAATGACCCTAGAAATTCCCTCTTATAAAATCATTCGAATGTGTAAATTGAATGCATTGAATTGTGGTGGTTGATTTTCAAATTTGAATTTTCATGGGAAATAATCTGTCATTTCATTTTGTAGTGGCCATTTATGCCTAAGTTCTATCATGGCTTTTAGGAAATCAATTTTATATTTAGTTTAATTGACAAAATAGGTGGCTTGCATAAATTCAATCGTATATATGAATTATAATATATATTTTGGTTTATTAGGGAGCCTTACACCATTAACTATGTGTGCAGGTACCAGAAGTAGATGGACTTAATGCATGAAGATGTGATAGGAAGTGTTGGTGAATTTGCAATTGATAACTTATAACGCTAATCAATGTTTTATATTATGTCACAATGTGCACCAGTAACTGTTCATAATTTTTTATATTATGTGACATTGTGCACCATTAACTGTTCGTATATTCATGTAAATACAATGTAGTTGAAGCTTTAAGCCACTTGCATAGAGTGGTAATTGTAAACATAAATGTACTTTAATTAATGCAAAAATGACTTTATTTTGTGCAACTTGTCTTGTGTTGAAAACATATATATACCAATAGATGTTTAAATTTGTTTTTTTTTTTTTGTTAGCTACACATTTAGTATTGAACATATATTGGTGTAATTTGTAATTTTTGATTGGCATAATTAAAACAATGTAATGACTAAAATATAAACAATTATTGGGGGGTCAAGTGAGCATGGAGTAAACAACAATTGGATCATAGGCAGCAATTGGCACATTTCCCCTATTTCTCATACCATTTAAGAGTTGATAGTGTACTCTATAGAAGCCAATGGTTACTCACAACTAAAACAACCTTCCTTACAAGAGAGAAGCAATAGAAATAAGTTATACTATCAAAAAAGTAAATAAAAGGCATATTGGCTGGTATATTATGTACAATGAGAGAAACCCTTGATTATATATACAAGTGTGAGACTTAGAACAACATAAGATTATGACATGCATCTTAATCTTATGACTTAAAAATGAATAAGGATAAGGTAGGGCTAAAAACTTAGAGATAGATGCGTGTGGATAAATAGAAAGTTAGAGAAATGAACCCAACTTCACACAAAATCATATGATTTATCACCATATACATATATGAAACATTTCTTCAAAATAGATACAAAACAAAATGACATAAATAAACACAAATATACGCAACATTTAAACTCCTCTCACACAAGAAGACATAAGAGTACATTAACAAGTGAGAGTGACAGAAGATGCCAACAGTAGAAACTGTAATAATTCATGTGGTCCACTCTTCAACTTGGATTTAGTTTCCTCAAAACAAGTTATTCTGTTTCACTCTCCTCACACCTCTACTAGGGTCCCTTACAAAAGTTATGGTGGCAAGCAATCCACATGGATTGAAAGTGAGAGGCAAGAGCTCTCTGCCACTGCCACCTCACTGCCCTTCAATTCTTCCTCCTTTGGCTAAGACATCCCCTCAATTGTTTCAACTGAATAGCAACAACCATATTCCTAGTGCAAGACAAAACATGGGAGTGAAATATTTACAGTTTTTGACTATTTAAAGCTGCAGAATATAAATGAAGTACCAGCCGAAGGTACTTGGAGGTCAGGCAAGCTGGAAGATGGCGATTAGAAAACCTAAAAATATGAAGCAAAACAGTGGAAAATGGAACCTTAACAACAACTCTACTTCACACAAACCCTATTATAATCAGGAGCAAAGAAACGCCAATGGTTCCATGAAAGGCCGCTTGAAAGTTCACCATAACAGCCAGCAGAATACTGGTGTTTTGGAACCAAGACCTGATAAAAGTGCAGAAATCCTGCATGAAAAGGTTGAAGACTTGAGCCGCTTTGAGATGATTTACCCCTCCAATAATGAAATCCGCCAATGGATTCTTGAGAGCCACATCAATGAGCAGGATGACCAGATTGCTTATCTGGAAGATGAGGGTTCGAGCTTAAGAGAAAGAGCACAGAGTATGGAGCAGGAGATTGATAGGCTTAAACTCCGGATGAGAGTATTAGAAGGTGCTAATGCTTTCAGATCTACTGGAATTTTCTCTGCCGAGGCTTCCTTTGCCTGATGTATAAAATTAAATGACATTTCTTGAGTTCCCTATACATGGAAACCCTTGGAAAGTTCAAAATCTCACAAAAAATTTCTGTAGCATTTACTATTCTTTGAGGCGGGATACTTTTGTTTCTCTAGTTAGTTTTGTTCAATTTAGTTGCATTACAGATGTCCCAATTTTGTTTCCTGTATTATGTTGTAGCTTTGGAGCTCAGTTGACAAGGGGTCTTAAGATGTGTTAAAAGAGACAGGTGGTGGCTTCTTAACCAAGTCTGAAGAAACTGTAACATACAAATAAACAAATAATTTTATTTTTCAAAAAGTGTTCATTTAGGTTAATTAAAGTAAATCTTGCTAATTAAGTATAAAATACTTTATTTTAATCATTATAAATAGGATTAAGAATTGTATTGGTTATATAAAGATAGTAAATATGGAAAAGATAAGATCATTTAGCATTAATTTTGATGGTCAATGTAACTTTAATGTGATGTTGGAATTATACTTATATTCATTTTAGGTTTTTTTTTCTCTTATCAATAAAACATACTCTAGATCAAGTTTGTAGTTGTGAATTTGTCCTTTGAGTATAAACATGGCTTGAAAGTATAGAACCATTTCAAATACTATCAATAATAATAAAATATAGGAAATATATGAACTAGATATAGCAACAAGGAAATTTGAGGTTGCTTCCAAGAAGGGCAATGTAAAATAATGAGGCAATGCTCAACGGCCAAAAAAACTTGTGTGGAGACATAGGGTACTAGAGTAGCATATGTCCCCAATGTGACATTTAAGAGCACAAGTATACAATAGTGTAGGTAAGACAATAAGCCCATAGTGGATATATGTAGGAAAATGGTATTGTATGGGGGAAGGCATGATATCTATAGTACATACTTATATGTATGAATTAGGATCCTCTTGCATACTTAGCTAAGTAAATCTTTGTTGACTAAGTATAAAATACTCTACTCTTAATAAAAAGTAAATATGAAAACTAAGATAATTTAGCTTTAACTTTGATGGTAGATTGTAACTTTAATGTGATGCGTGAATTAGACTTGCATTCGCTTTTAGATTTTATCTTTATCAAGAAAAATGACCTAAATCTATGTTTTGTCATTTGTGTTGTGAATTTGTCCTTGAGTTTAAACTTGGCTCTAAAACTATAGAACCATGTCAAAATACTATCAATAATAATAAAATATAGAAAATATATGAACTAGATATAGCAACAAGGAAATTTGAGGTCAAGCCCAAGAAGGGCAATGTAAAATAATGAGGCATGCTCAATGACCAAAAAAAAAAAAAACTTGTGTGGAAACATAGGGTACTAAAGTAGCATATGCCCCCAATGTGGCATTTAAGAGCACAAGCATACAATAGTGTAGTTAAGACATTAAGCCCCTAGTGGATATATGTAGGGAAAAGGTAATGTGTGGGGAAGGCATGATATCTATAGTATATACATGGATGCAACATGAAGGTATAGAGTATACAAAGGGAAAGTGTGATGCCCCACAACGTACAAATGTGACCTTGAAGGTGAAAGGTGTAAGTAGGAAAGGAATGAAGCACCCCCATGTAAGGATGTAACATATTAAAGCTCAAATGAGATGCACTTTTTGGATTATTCCCTAAGAGTTGTTCCCATTGTGCTTTCATATTTCTCAAAATAACCCTATGCTAATAACTAATCTAAGAAATTAAAAATGAGTGTTTCACTCTATAGTTTAGGGCTTATTATTTTCTTGACTTATCTTGGGCTTGGCCCTATTATTGAAGTAACATGGTGTATTATACCTTGGCTAACTTTTGAAATGGCTCCCTTGTGTTTGAATTGTGGTCTCTGATGTTACTTGTAGAAATATGTCGTACTAACCTTCAAAAGTTGTAGTCAATATGTATACTTAAATCCTTCTCTTCTACTCGATGCACTTTATGTTACATTTTTTCATTGATTGTATATTGCTCATGGCTTAGTGCTTAAGTGAAAATTACATGTAACTCTACATTCATTAACAAGTATCTTAGTAAATAGTAGTATTCATATGGGGATTGGGCTATGTTGGTCACCTCCCCACTCTTTTCTACCATTTTGGTTCCCCATTGAGGTCCATGCAAAATTAGATTTTGAGGTGGCCAACTTTTGTGTTAGCTTTTATGCTTCAATGTCACATATTCATTAGCTAAAGATGTATTATCTATCGTAGATGGAGATTAGCTCATTAGAAGTGTAGACACTTTATTGAAAAGGTTGTGCATAAATGCTTCATGTCAAAATTTTATTGTCATAGAAGTGAGGCCACCATTGGGTAGTTATTATTGCATAGCTTTATTTTAGTTGTTGCATGCCTTATGTTGGATCTTACCCCTCACCAACTCACAGTGTCAAATCTCTTACACATTGCTTGATATTTTTTTATATTGTTTATGTGCTAGTAATCAAGCTATGGATGTAATGTATGGTGATTTCTCATTGGGCCACATAAGCAAGATATGGAAAAAATAGGGTTGATTGTTAGGTATGTGCATAAAAATGAGAGACATAAATGGTGACAAAAGTGGTCACTTTTTTCTAAAATTAGCTAAACATAAACTTAAATGAGTAATTTAAGATGCATACACTCAAAATTTAAAGATATGAAAAAATTTGGTACTCTGAATCTACTTTCTAAAACACTCATTTTAGAAAAATAGTTAAGATTAAGAGGGTGAAATGATATGTGTACACAAAACTGTTCTTATTTTTTTCACTAAAGCATAACATAGTGTCTAGTGTGCAAACCCATAATTTTTTATGCATCGGGTAATTTTCAAATTTTGTTGGTAGAAATATATTGAAGACCAAGTACTACAAGTTGTGTATTTTTTTGTGAGTTTTTAAAGTGGACACGTCATAAAAATTACAACATTCAATATGCACATCATATAATTTGCATCCATAATATGTAATTTTAAAAATTTCAATAAGAAAATCAAAAGTTATAAAGAAAAATCAATACACATTTATTTGAGGAATATGAAGAGATTAGTAAGAGATTTTTTTTTAAAATATATGTATTTAAACTAGGAAAAAAAACATATGATTAGAAATCTAAGAAGAGTAACATTTTTGGTGGCAATTTTTTAAAATATTGCTATAAAATGAGTAAATCTAATTATATTAAAAAATTTAAATGGTTTTAAATTTGAAAATTACATCTCTTGGAAGAAAAATAAAAGTCCAACCCTTAGGCTTGTCATCCAAGCCTTTGTCAAGCCTAAAAGGAAGGGAATTAATTTTGGAAAAATAATGCAAGAACATTACATAATGCACTGGTATTATGTAATGTATGCACATTATGCAAAAACATAAAAGATTTTACCAAATGGGTGGAAAAAAATTAATACTCATGATTTGGTCCCACAACTCTATCTGCACACCTTCTATACAATTTTATGAGATTGTTTTATTTTATATCACTACAAATAATTGTTTTGCATTGAAAATCAATCATTCTTCAATAACTAGATACTTTATGTTAAGAGTTTCAATTGTCAATTTTGTTCACTATTAAAGCATAAATTTGGTAATTTACTACTTTTTTATGACTAATAATTATTTATTTATATTTTAAGATTAGATGTGTGACCATTATGTTCTTTTAAAGTGATCATTACATTATTTTTATGTAATTAACAATTTTAATTAAAATGTATTGATAATTTTATTTATTAAGAAAGATTTAACAATTACCATGAGAAGGAACAAATGGAGAACACCTGAGCAAATTGAAGTAGAGAAAATAAAGCAAAGTGAGCATATGAAAAGGATTTATCAAATTAAAAAAATTGAAGGTGAAGGTACATCATTATTGCTAATTGATTTGAGTATAGAAACAATTCATAAATCACCTATTAAAATAATAATTAATAAATTTATGATTATTTTTTATGAGGAAAAGCAAGTTTTGATGGGACCCAAAACCCAATACAAACTGGGTTTAAGTGGACTCAAAACCCTATCAAATAAAATCATGCTGCAAAAAAGATAAATGATAAACCATCAACAACCACACCAAGAAATATAGGATGCACAAAGGTTTTGAAGGGACCTTAAACCCTTTAACAACCAGGATTACAAGGCTTAAACCCAAAGGATCCTTTACAACCAAGTTTTAACAGGGACCTTGAACCCTTTACAGGGACTATAGTCCCTCACAACACACTAGGTTTTAACGGGGACCTTAAACCCATGTCTCACACAAACACTTCCACGAACCATCAGGTAAGGCAACCAAGAAAGCTTGTCCAACACAAACCACCTTCCCATGATAATAGGGGAGAAGACCAACCAACCACACCAAAGGGAAGAAGAAAACCTCTTGTAGTACCACCAAACCTAAAGATCTAAATTAGACTCCACCTCAAAAGGAGTAGGCTCTCCTCTATAGGAGCAGATGCCATGTAGAGCCTTACCATCACAACAACCAATCTATAACAAGTAAAAGCTCCACCTCCATAAGAGTGTGCACCACCTCAATAGGTACTATAATAGAAGGGACCAACAGAAAGGAAAGCACCTCCATGAATCCACAGACCACCACTCTACCTCAATAAGAGAGGACTCCACCTCAGTAGGAGTATCTTCACCTCAAAAGAAGTCATGGACTGAATAAAATAGAAGAGAATGAATTTCCTAATGAAGAGGGTAAAACATCAACTGTCTTGCTTCTTATCCCCTAATCCTAAACCCCTGGCCTGAACTAAACACCTTCTCTTGCTTCTTCTTAGTGGGGTCCAAGCTAGGGTATTCCAATAGAAAGGAACAACATGACAACCTTTGGTAACTCGAGACAATGGGCCAACAAGAGAAGCATAGAAAAAATTCCAACCACCAAACTAAAAAATAGAACATGGGCATTCAAGAAAAGCCAAGCCAAAAACAAACTAGCAACAACAGGACCCGCCAATAAGCCCCAAAAAATAAACTCATGAGGGCCCATAAAATTAGTGTTCTCCACAAGCCAACCATAAAGGTAGAGGACCTCCAACAACAAGAACAACAAAGAACCCCAATAGGGGACCAAGAAAGTTCCCATAAAGAGAGAGAGCATCTGGGATAATAAGGTAGGCTTGAAGAACAACCCAACACCAAGAAAAAAAAAAGAGTAATAAGAGCTCCTAAACCAACCTTAGGCATACCCGACATCAAGAATTTAAAGAGGAATGAGAAAAACATAATCATCTAGGTCTTAAGAAAAAAGAGAGCGGAACAAACCCTTCAACAACAGAACTCCATCTAGGAAAATAAACTAGCCAGCATGAAGATCCCAAACAACAACCATCGAGCCACCATAACAACTTTTAGCATAATACTCATCTGGGTATTCAATAACAACATGAAATATAACCTAGCCATTAGCCAAAAATGCCACCAGTAGTAAGAAACCTTCTGTCAAAAGAGAAGGAAAAACACTCCTGGAGAAGAAAGAACTTCCAAAGGAACTTACAACATCTGGGATTTGAGAAAATATCTTGAAAACTACCTAGCCAAATGGGCACACTCTGAGGACAACCTAGACATAGCTCTCTTAAGCTTCAAAGGCCACACACCAAGCCAAAACCAATTAACAGCCTCCAACACAAGCAAATCCAACATCCAAAATAAGGTTGCACCAAAAACAATGCTGCAAGGGAAAAATATCCCCCAAAGAGCCAAAGGAAGCTCCTTCTCTACAAATACCATCGCGGCTACCCTCCAACAAGCCAAAATCGAGCAAAGAGTAAAAACCCAGCTCCAAAAGATAATAAATTTATGATTGTTAATGGAATATCAATTCTTGATAATATTTTAATTCTTTATTTAAAATCACACTAAATAATTGTTTTTTAAGGAATGAACAAAATATATCTTATTATGAAAGTGAAGAACATATGTTAATTGAAGAAAATATAAAAATGAATGAAATTTAC
>VDFB02009805.1:0-10401 GCA_007258455.2 Sequoia sempervirens | reverse complement strand
CAAACTCCAGAAACCCCAAACATCAAACCATGCAACCTTAGGTAACTTGAAACCCTAGAATCAAATTTTTCTAAGTTTCTTATGTTCTAAACCCTAAACCACAAACTTTTATAACCCTAAAACATGCATCCTAAATCATAAACCTCAAAACCTAAACTAGGTAACCACTACATTCTATAATTTACCCTATAAGCCTTACATACCAAACCTATCTATAACTTAAAACCCTAAACAAACATTTTATATTATTGAAACCTTGCATCCTTTCAATACTTGAATCCCAAATCATTTAAATTAACAAACCCCAACCACCCACATGTTAAATCCTATCAAATTTAAAATGTGAGACCTAAAACTCTAAACCCATTGAATCCTAAAATATAAGCTTCAACCCTAGTAATGCTTCCTAAACTATACATTGTAAATCCTAAACCACAAAATATAAGTGGATTCCCTAGACATTTTAAATTTTGAACACTACATCTAACATCTAATTCAAAAGATGCAAACCGAGAGGATGTAGCAAACTCTTTAGACAATCTCTTCTTCTCACTTTTTTTTTACTTTCTTCTCATTATCCAAACTTTTATTATAATAGAACTTTGATATAATTATTTTATTAATATCACAAATTGTGCAAATAGACTAGAACATATAGACCCCATACAATTCAATTTTTCTAACGTACAATACTCTAAACCCTCGAAACACTACTTGCCTAAATAAAATTTATACCCTAAAGCATAAACTCCAAACATAAACCCTATAACTTATCTACCTCTTCCCCAAACCGTGAAATCTTATATGTATTCAAAACCCTAAACTCTCTCACTAGAAAATAAAATATATGAAGCTATACATATACATACGTCTCTTTGTACGTAAAGTTGTGAGGATTTTGAAGGAGTTTGTCAAGACGCACTTCACCAACCACTCTTGTCTTTAACTCTTTTAAAACAAAACTACTTGTCTTCAACACCGTTGTCCTACAGTGTGAATGCTAAAAGAGCACACTGTATTGATCACATGCCCCAAATTTGGGCCCCACATAGACTTGTACATTTTATCTGGACTTCAATGTACCTATTTCAACAATCTCTCCATCTGGTAGGGCAATAGGCTCCGTCAAGAGAGAACGACAGTTTGACATTCAACAAGAATTATTCGTACGTAGACGCAAAATAGGAAACTTTCGAAACAGTCCATTTCAAAGGTTGAAGTAGGTAAATACTTTGTCCCCGTTATGTTGAATATTGAGGTTATTTTTATTTGGAATTATTTATATAATTAGATATGGGTTAAAATAGTATATTTTTATATAATAATATATTTTGTAGTTCATTATTTTTTTAGTTGGATTGAATGTGATTTATATAATCTTATATTGGTAGAGGGTATATTTTTATATAAAATAATACAAAAGGTGAAATATGTGGATATGTACATCATTTTGAGGTAAGTATCATGAAGAAAATTATCATAGAATATGATATTATATAGAATTTATAGGTCAAACATTATGGATTCAAATAGAATCAAATGGGTAATTACAATAATCAATGGCATCATAGATATAGTGCCTATTTATGTTAGAAAATGAGGACTTACTATGATAAGGAATATAATCAAATGCGTATAATAAAATGTTAATGAAGGATTGGAGCTAGGTACTCTCCAACTAAAGCAATCACAAATATTGGTTATAGATGGTTGGGTGATAGGATATGACATTATACTTGTAATGACTTGCAATGAACTTACTATTTGACTTCTTCTCATGTTTTGGATACAAAACATATCAAGGAGGGATGACATGCTACCTAGAAATATGATATTTCATATATAATCTAATAGAGATGGCAACATGTGACACACACCCCTTGAATTAGTTATGTAGATAACTTGTATAATTAATCATATTAGGTAATGAGCAAGCCTACATGGGTTCAATAGTTACCTGTTTGAAATCTCTTAGAGATATAGCATAAAGTGGGTCCTTACTTAAAGAACATTCTATTGTGTTAGCCTACCTTAATAATTTATAATATTTCTAGATATCTTGAATAATTAAATATCTTGACATGACTTGTAAGTCAATAAAAAATAAATAAATCTACAAAAGTCAATTAAAGGTTGGATACTTTAATAAGTAAATTTTAATGTATTTGAAATAGCATTCATTCTCTAAGTGTAGCCACACCAATTCATTAGAGATAAATGATTTCTTTAATAATTAAGGAAAATAAAAATAATGTGGAAAAATGTATGAATTACATGGAAATATTTAACCACTCAAAGGTTAGGGATGATGTGAATATTCAAAAAAATAATTAGTTTGTAACAAAAATTCATATATATATATATATATATATAATCAAATACCACAATATATTAAACTTGATTCTTAACATCTATTTCATTTTAAAATGCACCCCCACTAATAAAATCATTGCAACTATCATTCCTACAACATTTTTGTAAAACATATATGGTTTATTCATTGTCATATAGTAGTGCTTCTTTTTTTCAATTCATTTGATAAGCATTTTTATCTTAAAAAAACATGATATTTAATCTTATTTGTATATCTTTTTTGTAATGGTTCATTGATGACGTTTGTTTTTTATAAATTGTCTTATCACACACACACACACACACACACACACACACATATATATACACTTCATTTTAATATATATATATATATATTCATTTTAAAAAGCATCCCCACTAACATAATCATTATTTTTTTTCAAACACATATGTTTTATTCATTGTGATGTACTAGTGCTCCTTTTTTTCAACTCATTTGATAACCATCCTTATCTTGACATAATATGATATTTATTCTTATTTTTATACCTTCTTCAGTGATTCATTATTGATTTTTTTTTCTAAATAGTCTTTTCTCACTTATATCTATATATACATCTACTTCATTCTAAAATGCTTCCCCACTAACACAATCATTATTTTTTTTCAAACACATATATTTTATTCATTTTCATTTGCTAGTGCTTCTTTCTTTCAACTCATTTGATAAAAATTCTTATGTTAAAATTTTTGATATTTATTTTTATTTTTATACCTTTTTCTAGTGATTCATTGTTGATGTTTTTTTTCTAAAATTGTCTTTTATAACTTATATATGTACATGCATTCTTATATGTGTGTGTGTGTGTATGTATACATGTGTATATTGTTGAATGTACAAGACAACTTAGATGGGGAGTGAATCAGTTGTAACTTAAAACTTTAAAACCCTCATTAATATTCAAATCCATGTTCATTAAACCCTTAAATTTTTTGTGATGAATTAGCATGAAAATAAAATAACAGAAACTTAAACAAATCAACACTAAACACAAGAGAACACCAAATTTTACGTGGAAAATTCAAGAAGGGAAAAACCATGGTGAGGATTAATTCACAATATAAGTAATATCAACATTGAATACAATAGGGCTCACTGGCCAAAGAAGAAAGGCTCACTACCGAATTAGAAAGAAGAAAGAAGAAGGAATGTTACAATGAGAGAAGTATCTCATAGAAATAGGAGAATCCATCACAACACCTCAACATCATCCATAGCTCTTAGAAAGATCAAGATATCTTCTGCTCACTGCATCTAGTAATCTCACATTATAGCTCACACTACATTTACCATCTTTGCACTCTAATGCTCTAAATTTTGCATCACAACACTACACTACATCTCGCATCAAATCAACTTGCATTTATACCATCCATGACTTGAAAAAAATCTTTAACCACACACACCTCATACTTACACATTCAAAAATAGGTCAACACTAAACATTCCCACAGTGGATAGGAATGAAAGTGAACCACAATATAACATAGATCGGACCCAAATGAACTCTCACACACCACACTACACCTTCATCAATACTTAAATGCCTTCGCATATAGTGTAAACACCAAGTTCAGCCATTACCCATGTAAACACCATTAACCAATCAAGTACATGATTCTCTTTTTATCAAGATAAAATGAAAACCACATAACATGCTTCTATATGATTTGGAACAATCCACGAATGACCTAAGATCCAAAAAATTATTCGCACCAACTCGCACCAGGGTAAACCCACAAAACTGGTTTACAATTCCATTGAGGAAGGAAAAATGCATTTTTTGATGGAAAACATTTTAGGGGGCTCGCTAGAACCTCCTAAAGGGTTCACTAGAACTATGGGTTTCTCCAAAATCCCCCCTTCTAGTAAACCCCCCTTTAATGGGTTTTATTTTTTAATTGCATTCAAAGGCCGGTTTGCTAGAAGGGGGTTCTCTAGTTCTAGTGAACCCTCGTTTGCTATAACCCCCCTTTTTCCCCCTTCTCCTCTTCTGCAAATCTCCTCTAGTTTCCTTTCAAAGCTTGGGTTGAGGATAAGAAATGGGATGCCAACAAACCCCAAGCTGGATGATGAAGTAAGTCCTTAGAATGAGCTATCCATCGAAGATATAATTTTATCTTTGTTTTATTGTATTTTTTGATTTTTGGTGTACTTATAGGTTTTAGAAAAATCAAGCTCTATGTTCTACACATGTGGAAATAGCTTGATTATCAAAAAATTGAAAAATGCTCAGTGCACCTAGATATTGATATGCACTGATCCAGCAAAAAAAAATGAATTTATTTTATACAAAAAAGTTGCCATATTTTGTACGAGTAAATTGCCGGTGTAACTAGTTTGACTCTGAAACTTAGTTAAGAAAAAAATATTCAATGAAATGCTGGAAATCAATTCAAGCGCGCTGAATATCATGGTCCACGAATCTAAATTCAAAAAATATAATTTTATCAGCCTTCATAGAAAAAAGGTACTGTTAGCCGGTAGCGTCACTCTTTAAAAATGGTGTTCTTTGTTGAAACTAATTTTGAAGGAGATGGAAAATGCAATCTGATTTCAAAAATTTTGAAAAAAATATATTTAGAATCTACAGAAAAAATGTCACAAATCACTAGTTTGCATCATCTTCAAATTCCTCACGGTTTAGCCACTATAGGTGCCCAAAAGTGAAGATTTAGTTAAAAAAAATCAATTCAATGTCTAGTTTGGCCAAAAATTGTAAACCAGTATTGTGGGATCACCCACTAGTAAAACACATTCATCTTGAACACCCAATTTACCTTCCATGCACAATGACATATTGAACTCACTCTAAACTATACCAAATCATGAACACTATTGAATTCTGAAAGATATAAACAATAGAAACAACTTCCCAAATCCACAAGACCAAACATCAACTTGTAGAGAAATATGAAGAAAATACATTTCTCATAGACACTACTACAAACAACATTGCAAACTTAGTTCATACACTGGTGAATAAATCTCTCTCTGCACATTGATCCAGAAGCCCAAATTTTGGATATAAAATCTTTGAACGACTCTGATCAACATATCTAAATTGCATGAGCATATCTTCAACCTAGAAGAAATGTGGACAGAAACCAAAAAACAACTTTGTCACCTAGAATACCACTGCAACACTCCATTTCCTCTTTTTATAAATTTTCTCAAAAGAACTTAGAAACCAAGCACCATAGACACATCCTCACCATCTTCAGCACTTCCAAAACCATAGACAAGAGCTTATCAAAGAAATATTAGAGGTTGACACCAGTAGCTTTACTAATGAAAACATAATGCAACTAATCAAAGCACCAACTACACTCTTGCAACCATCTCACTCAAATACAAACATCAATGGAAAAACATGCTTGTTGAAATTAATGACAACAACAACTGCTCATACTTGTAAGAATCTCCCACTTTGTCATTGATGGCAACACATGATGTGAAATTTAACCATCAAAGACACAATAGCTTTGTACCATACCAATTTCCTTTTCTCTTTTCTCGCCCTAAATAATGTATCTTCTATGCATTGTTCTCTCTCCCTTTGACATCACTTCTCATGAATCTCTCTCTCCCTTATGAATTTCACATGATTCTCTCTCCCCCTGATAACTTGTTTTTTTCACATGATTCTCTCTCCCCGTTTGACATCAATGGAAAAGGACATAATGTTTGTATTGTTTTATTTGTTTCCTTTGGCGTCAAACAAATTGCTTGCAACTACTACAACACCTTTCCTTTACTACTCTGAATACTCCCCCTTAGGATCACACACCAATCTGCACCACATTAGCTACCACTACCTACTCCCCCTGAGAGGTAGCCACCAACATCAATCTAGATAAAGAATGAATCTTGAGATCCACTAGAATGATGCATCTCCTTATGCATCTAGTTCAAAGAAGGAGGGGCAATAACTCCTAACTTCTCCTAGAGATACTCAAAAGTATCCTTAGGAAGAGCCTTAGTGAGTATATCACCAATCTAATCCCTTGTAGGCACTTATTCAAGCTTTACTTCATTCTCCACAACCTTCTCTCTCAAAAAGTGACATCTGATTGAAATATGTTTTGTTCTTGAATGCATCACTAGATTCTTTGAAATTTTTATTGCACTTGTGTTGTCACAATAGATAGAAATAGGCTTATCATACAACACTCTGATATCCTTCAATGTTTTCCTCATCCACAACACTTGTGTGTAGCAATATGTTGTTGTAATGTATTTATCCTCTATAGTAGATAAAGAAATTGAATTGTGTTTCTTACCTAGCCATGATACCAATCTACATCCAAGAAATAATGCACCACCACTTGTACCTTTTCTGTCATCCACACAACCATGGTTGTTATGTCATTTAGTTGCACATTAGGAAGGATAGGAACTTGTTGTAAATCACTTTTAATCATGTTATGATAATGAGGGTAGGCTTAAATAAGATCCCATAAGGATATCTTAGTAGGGGTATTCTTTACTTGTTCAACAAGATCATACTCATTTCCATTGTGTAAAGGAAAACAAGGGGCACTAGGAAAGATAGGTTGAGGTAATGGGAGGGATGTTGGAGTTGTTTGTCTTGGTTACAGACTATTTCTAGTGTTATATGTATGAGCAAAAATATTATATTGATGTGAAACATTATTCTTAGGTGGTTTGAGGATGAGGATAGGTTTGGTTTGAGTTTGTGGTTAGTTTGAGGTTGGGTAAAGGATAAGTTTAGGCTCAAGAGACTACTTCAAGGGATATCTAATGTGCATAACCTCATAAGACTTATCCTTATTTTCATGATATCTTAATGAAGGGGAGTCTAATGTCACTTCATCATCTTCATCTAAGGAAACCATATCACTATTTTCAATGTTGTCATTTTCTTGCACCATGATATCTTCCCTAGTAGGAGAGTCTTTAAGAGAGCAACACACTAGATGTTCATGACATTCAATGGTTGGTTCCTCTAAAATAACTTCATCACAAGTAGGGGAGTCATCTATGTTTGGATTTTCTTACTTCTCAATGATGGTATCCTCTTGTTCAATGATGTTATCCATAGTAAGGGAATAGAAACAAATAGGATTTTCATGGAACTCAATGAGTAGATCTTCTAACACCAAAATATTTGTCACAAATAGGAGAGATACTAGGAGAAGACCAAATTTGATTGTCATGATTGTATACTATTGTATTCTCTTTCACTAAAGTATTCTCATAATGGGGGAGATGAACTTTTTCATAGCATGCTTAGAAAGGTAAGATACTAACATTGTTTCAAGAATAAAAATGAAAAGTACTTCTAACCATCTTATGCAATGCTTTGAGAATGTAAATAATGTATATCCAAAGATGAAAATTACTTTTATCCAATTTACGCAAAGCTTTAATAATGAAAACAATGTGTATCCAAAAATGAAAAGCACCTTTATCAAACTTATGAAAAACTTCATGAATGTAAACATTGTGTATGCAAAAGTCAAAAGTACTTTTCTCCATATTATGGAAAGCTTCAGAAATGTAAACATTGTGTATGCAAAAGTGAAAAGTACTTTTATCTGTATTATGCAAAGTTTTAGAAATGTAAACATTTTTAGATCTGACGATTTTTGCTACTGAAATGATTTTGGAATGATTCAAAAATGACTACACTAAATGGATGTTTTTGACTTAGATGCATAAAACATAAGTTCTTGAAACTTTCTAGACTGATACTATAGGTTACCGACAAGCCTAGAAAGTACCAAAAATCAACAGAAAGTTTAGAAAAGGTTGTTTTTATAGGCCTCGAAGGACTCATTCGCCCAAATGGGAATATTAGTCCCACTTAGGGTTTTTGATAGGTTCAAATAATGAAAAGAAGACAGAAAATAATACCCAAAAATTTGGGAGAAAGACCTATATAGGGACTAAATCTCCTAGGTGGGAAAGTGAGTCCCAAATTAGGGCTTTTAAGCCTGAATCAATAAATTATAAGTTGATTGTAATGTGTCTAGGTTGTATGCTCAATTGACTATTTACAATTATAGATTTCCAATGAAATTCAACCTATATGCACTTTTCACTAATATAATATTTATAAGTCAATTCAACTAATACAAATCTAATGCAAAGTTAATGCAATCTAGATCTAGAACTTACAAAGTTCTCCAAATTAGAAATTCAAGGGTTCAAAGGTTGAGTTCACCAAAATTATTAAACAAAAATAGGGTTCCACCTTTTGGGAGATGGAATTGGACCTATTTCACACTTTAATCATTGGGAAACCAAGATCCCTCAACCAAGTGACTCAATTGAGCGATGGAATAAAGGTTTCCTTGTGTGATTAAACTGGGTTTCACCATTAAATGAAGCTTCAAAGGAGAAATCCAAACACTCATGCATAAAACCCTAGAAACTTGAAAGCATGAAATCATATTAATAATTAAAATGAAATAGAAAAGTATCTGGAGGATTGGAGAGGCCAAAACAAGTTTTGTAAACCCTAGAAATTTTTGTTTCAGGTTACACTGGGATTAATACACCAGGTTGGGAAATTTAGTCCCATTATATGGGCTTTAGGGCAAGATCTGTGATTCTCTGAGAGTTGATCAAGATCTGTCGAACGGTGATCAAAAACTATAATGAAACTAATACTCTAGGTTGTGCGTATGATTCCCACTCTAGGGTTTTCTGAGTATCTTTCTAAGTCTTCCACACACAGATCTGACATTGTTGAATGTTGTTGAAAGGATATATCAAGGACTAAATCACTAGATTGGGTGAATGAGTCCCATTCACCTAAATCTACAAAATACATATCACAAGAGAGAGAGAGAAAAAAATGTGGTTTTGTTAGTGGATGGGGGTCTACCTTAGTCAGATCCCATTTGAGTAATTAAAATTTGAAATGAGTTGAAATAACATGAAGGAATGATGAATGAACAAATGAATGTAATAACTCACCAAACCTTGTTGAATCCTTGGAGTGTAGATCTGTAGCTTATATGAACTGTCTTCATGGATGTAGATCTTAATCATGAAACTTGATATGGCTTTAAATGCGTGAACTTGGATCACATATGCTACATCAACATGCTAGCTCACAAACACACATGATGCATGAAGACCTTGACATGATGCTTGACTCTTGAATTGATGCCCCAAAATGCTTGATAATCAACTCTCGAATTCCCTTGAATGCTCTTGAATGAATACTTGAAGGCTCTAGATCTTGGAATAATGATTCTAGCTCTTAGGTGCTTGCTCTTAGATCTTCTTCTTAGGTGAAATAATAACTTGAAACCTTAGTTATGTAGGAATTCCATCTAATTTACCATTTATTAGATACCAAATTCTGACATTCACAAAATTTGAATTGAAAACCCTGATTTTCCACTCAAACCCTAAAAAGGGCCCCAAATGAGACTCATATGACTAAGGTGGCATATGGTTCCCACCCTCGATTTTCGAGGTGAGAGAATGTTGGGGGATTGAAATATTAAATGTATTTATTGAATTTGTTGGGATTTTAGTTGAAATAAGCCTTAAGATATGTAATAAAGGGTATTAAGGGCCTATTAATGATTATTTGAAGGTCATGAATGCAAAAGGGACCAAAATATAGTGCAAAAATATAAATAAATACACTTTACAACACTAAATTAAGGGAAAAATAGGTCCATTTAGTTTAAAAGGGCCCTAAACTTAATGTGAATGTGTAAAACAAATTGCAACACTAAATCAAGGCAACATTAGGCTCAGTTTAATATTAATTATTACCAAATTAAGTAAGAAAAAGGGATACTTTTTCCGTTACTACACCTCCATTACATTTTATTGACAATTTTAATTTTTACTTATTTTTATGTTTATTTTGATATGAATGTTTTTAGCATGATAATATATTAAAATCAATTTATTTTTGTGTTAGGTTTGGCTCATAGTAATTTCTATGATAATAATAGATTTTGAAAAAGCTATGATAAGCACAACAAAAATAGTGTTTCCAATGGAAAAATTACATGTGTTCTTTTTTCATTTTT
>VDFB02009804.1:0-14487 GCA_007258455.2 Sequoia sempervirens | reverse complement strand
GAAGTATGGAATTGGCTGCCCCTAGGCCAAAATTTCAATCTAAGCCCTTTTCTCATAAAAGGGACAAGAAGCATGTTTCAAATCAGCATAAGAAGTTTCCACCTAAGTTGACTGATGTGGAGCGTGAGCAGCTTAGAAAGGATGGCAAGTGTTATACTTGTAAGGAACCTTGGATTAAGGGCCATAGATGCTATGGAAGAGGGCATTCTAACCACATGGGGGCCTAATCTGATTATGAATCAAAATCTGATATGTCTGATCAACAATCTTATTTTGGGGACAGCGAGGAGGAAAGAGCCTTAGAAGAGTCCAATCATGAGCAAGGAGTTGGGGGCCCTATTGCCCAACTCTCTAGTTTCCAAAAGAACGAATCTTTCAAGGTTCGTGGTGGGATTCGTGGTCACCGTGTTGTTGCCTTAATTGATACTGGGGCAACATATAATTTCATTGACGAAGGAGTGGTTGCAAAGAGAGGTCTCAAAACTGAAGAATTTGAAGGCTTCAAAGTCATGGTGGTTGATGGGTTTCATATTTCTTGCAACCGAAGGGTTCCTAACATGTCTATGCAGTTGGACAACTATGAAGTCAAAGATGACTTCTATGTAGTCACTATTGGTGACACGGATGTCATGCTTGGTATTCAATGGCTACGTTCACTTGGGGAAATCTCTCTCAATCTACAAACAATGGAGCTCAAGTTCAATCCAAGGGGAAGAAGGTAGTGCTAAGGGGAATGTCTAATGGAGGTCCTCGGATTGTATCATTCAAAAGAATGGAGAGGCTGATTCAGCATGAGCAAGTTGAGTGGGCTGCGGAATGCATGGTTCTTCCAGCTAGCCCGGTTGAAACAAAGAGGGACTATCCTCCAGATATCCAATCTATACTCACCAAGAGGAGTAAGGTGTTTGTTGATCTACCTCCTGGGCCACCTCCTGAAAGGGGAGCTAAGCATGTCATTGAACTCAAGGAAGGGGCCAAGCCAGTCATCACAACACTATATCGGTATCCTAAGAAGCAGAAGGACGAAATTGAGAAAAACATAAAAGAACTCTTGGAAATGGGCTTCATTCGTCCAAGCAAGAGTCCCTTCGCTTCAGCAGTAGTTCTTGTGAAGAAGAAGGATGGCACCATCCGCATGTGTGTGGATTATCGTGCCTTGAATCAAAGCATAGTAAAAAAATCGGTACCCCATCCCCCGGATAGATGAGCTCATTGACGAGCTACATGGTGCCAAGTTCTTTTCAAAAATTGATTTGAGGTCGGGCTACTATCAAATTCGGATGAGGGGGTCAGATGTTGAGAAGACGACATTCAAATGCCACTATGGTCATTTCGAGTTTTTAGTCATGCCATTTGGGTTGACTAATGCTCCTGCCACTTTCCAGTCTTGTATGAACAGAGTCTTTCAGAAGCAATTGAGGAAGTTTGTGTTGATCTTTTTTGATGATATCCTTATCTTCAGCAAGACGTGGGAAGAGCATCTCAAGCACTTGGAGGAAGTGCTTAGTATCTTGGAATCAAAAAGCTTGTTTGCCAAAGAATCCAAATGTGAATTTGGAATGAAAGAGTTGCTCTACCTTGGTCACATAATCAGTGCTGATGGGGTGAAAGTTGATCTTGAAAAGATCAAGGTGATAGTTGATTGGCCACCTCCAGAAAACTTGACTCATTTGAAAGGGTTCTTGGGTCTTTGTGGCTTTTATAGAAGATTTGTGAAGGGCTACTCTCAAAGTGTTGCTCCTCTTACTGACCTCACTAAAAAGGGGGCTTTCTTTTGGTCAGAAAAGGCTCAAAATGTTTTTGATAAGTTCAAGAAGATCACGAGTTCTTGTCCGGTATTGGCCATACTGGATTACTCCAAGCCTTTCGAATTACAGTGTGATGCATCCGGAGAAGGTGTTGGGGTTGTTTTGATGCAAGATAAGCATCCCATTGTGTTTGAAAGTAGAAAATTAAGGGGTGTTGAAAGGACCTACTCCATCTATAACAAGGAAATGCTTGCAATTATACATGCATTAGCTAAGTTTAGACAATATTTGGTAGGGAGCAAGTTTGTGGTCAAGGTTGATCACAATAGTCTCAAGCACTTCATGCATCAAAAGGATTTGAACGAAAGACAACAAAAGTGGGTGAGTAAGCTTCAAGCTTACAATTTTGACATTGAGTATGTCAAGGGGAAAAACAACATTGTGGCGGATGCTCTATCTAGGAGGCCTCATTTGAGCTCATTGTGTGAACTTACTGCTAATTGGAAGGAAATGTTGCTTGCTGATTATGCCAAAAATCAGTTTGCAACCAGCATCATTGAAGGTACTTTTCATGATGAAAGGTACAAAGTGGTTGATGGTTTGATACACTACAAGGGAGAATCTTTTTGGTGGCTGATTCTAAGCTCAAAAAGAAGATTTTGATGACATTCCATGACATCCCCCTTGCTGGTCATCAAGGTTATTTCAAGACATATAGGCAGATTCGAGAGAGGTTTTCTTGGAAGGGGCTGAAAGAGGAAGTCCAACGCTACATCAAGGAGTGTCCCACTCGTCAGATGAACAAAAATGAGTATTCTCTTTCAGCTGGTCTGCTGCAACCTCTTCCCATTCCCAACCAAAAATGGGAAAGCATATCAATGGACTTCATCACTGGGTTGCCAAAAGTTCAAGGCAAAGATTTTATTTATGTTGTAGTGGACAAATTAACAAAGTTTGCTCACTTTTTTTCCATCACTAGCTCATTTTCAGCAACTCAAGTTGTAGACTTGTTTTTTCATGAAATGTTAGATTGCATGGGTTGCCGAAAAACATTGTGAGTGATAGGGACAACAAGTTCCTAAGCACTTTTTGGCAAAAAGTCTTCAGGATGAGTGGTACGGTGCTCACTCCAAGCACTAGCTATCACCCTCAAACTAATGGACAAACAAAAATAGTGAACAAGTGGTTGGAAGGCTATCTTAGAAACTATGTCTCGAAGCAGCAAAGGGCATGGGTGAAATGGCTTCACCTAGGGGAGTATTGCTACAATTCATCCTTCCACACACCGGCCCAAGCTCATGGCAGGCTCCAGCCATTGAGCCTGGTCACCCCAAACCATGGACAAACAAAAACAAGCGGCCGGAAGGCCATTCCAGGAAACCATGCCCCAAGTGCGCCGCGGTGCCTGCCTCACCCAGAAGGCTGCCTTCACAACCAACCTCCACATGCCGGGTGGATGTTCCATTCATGGCTCTCTATGGTCATGAGGTTCTAGCTTTGTTGGATTTGCGTTCATGATAAAGCAAAGCCCCTGCCAAGGATTTGTTGTAGCAGAGTCAAAATATTTTAGTTCTGAAGAACAACCTTTAAATAGCACAAAATCAGCAGAAGATGTATCGCCATCAACAGCGGTTGAGCATTCATTTTGATGTTGAAATATATTTATCTTCGGCTTCACCACAAACAGCTTCACTCTCAAGAAGTGGAGTCAGAGAAGCCTTCAAACCTCGCTTCTATGGGCCATTCAAAGTCATCGAAGGTTGGGGCGTGGGCTTATGAGTTGGAGCTCACCGGCAGCAAGGTTCACAATGTTCTTATATGTCTCGCCTTAAGAAGGCACTGGGACACAATGTTGTTAAAGCCATCATAGCGTTGCCTCCCCTTGGACGAAGGCACAACTGATTTTGATTCCATAGGATATTATTAATTTCAGAGAGCTGCCTTTATAAAGAAGAACAATCAAAGAATACTTGGTGAAATGGAAAAATTTGGTTTCTTTGGAAGAGATGCAACTTTGGGAGAATGAGGGGATTCAAGATCCGCACTTGTGATTGCTTGAGGGCAAGCAATCTTGGGAGGGCGGACTCAGAATGTCCCCGGGCCTCAAATCAGATCAATTCCTCGCTGACCTGTTAGCTCATCCTGCAGACCCGTAGGGCTACCTCGGGAGGGTGAAATTAGGGTTTCTTTGTTTTGAGGAGGTTGTTGCTTGAGGTTCAGGATTGGATTGGCGGTTTCTTTCTAGGTTTTCAGAGAGCTTCACAATGATATAGCTTGCATGGTGTTTTGATCAACTTTCCGAATTTACTATTTTAGTAAATTCTATTTCTGGCAGTGGTCTTGTTGGCTTCAATACAGTTGGCTTCTCTCTACAATCAGTTCAATTGGTATGGTTGTTTTTGGCCTTTGGATGCATTTCTTGGAGGGATAAGTTAATTTCATTTAAATAATGTTTTATTTTAATGTTATGTTTTCTCATTGACCCCTTGGCCTAGCTTTATCACTTTAAGTTGTTTTAAAAGGGGGACTTCAATGGTGAATGCCTCATCAGGAGGTAATTAAATATTTCTAAGGCCAATTTTATGAGGAAGTCTAAGGGGGACACCATCTTCAAGGAACTTATTATTTTTACTAAAGCCAAATATTACCTCATGAAATGGGACGCCTATCTTTGGAGGGAAATGAAGTCAATTCAAAATTGAAAAAGGGCGCACTTTCTAGAAGCTTCTAGAGATGCTTTTGCTGAGTTTATAAAAGGAGGCCTTCTCTCTTCAGTTGGTATCTCTTGTCTACCATACCGTTATGTTGCTAGATTGTTCAAGCAAAGCTTCGAGGAAAGCATACCTCCTAGCACTTGGCTCACCTTCTTGCTTGAAAGATAGCAACTAGTTGGGTGTTAGTTTATAGTTGAGTTGTTTGTAGGGGGATTTTGCATTGTAGTGGTTATTTTTGCATTTGTAGTTCAGATTCAAGCATGCTAATGAAGTTTTCAAAGTTGCTGGTTATGTATTGCTGAATGTAGTTTTTATTCATATCTCTTAAATATAAAATAATATTGTTCTGGGCATTGCATCTATCCATTTCTCTATGCGGGGCGACCATTTGAGCAAAATTGCAGATTTTTTTATGAAGTCTTTGATTTTTCCAAGGCAAATTGCCCTTACTTGAGGGCCGTACCATCTGGAGGAGTCTTGGAATTTGTGCAAGAAAAATAGGTGGCTGTAAACTGGGGTTTATTCATTGGGAATTGGGCGCCTTCATCTCAAGAGTCTTTTGCACTCATTCTTAGGTCATTTGGTTGAGTTGGGAGCATTCTGAGAGCATTTCAGTGAATTCTAGGGTTGATGGTTGTCATATTTTAGCTGCTGGTCTGTCATATCAGAATTAAGAAAATCATCATTTGGGCTGGGATTGAGTACTGGAGGTCATATTAAGCATTTGAGCTTAGTCTTTACTATTATAACTTGTTATGTTTCACTAATGTAGTGTACTTGCAGGATATTATCTTTATTGTAAGGTTGTTCAATAGTAATGTCAGCCAATGTTATTATCTTGCTAAGTCATTGTACTTTCTAGTTGCAAAACTCATGGATCCTCTGACCATATGCTCGCCACTCCTTGGTGCATTTCCTGGTTAGAGTTACTTTCCAGTCAAGTAGCTCATAGGGATCCTCTGACCATATGCTCGCCACTCCTCAGCGCATTTCTTGGTTAGAGTTACTTTTAGCTAAGCATGCATAAGATCCTGTGACCATATGCTCGTCTCTCCTAGACGCATTTCTTGGTTAGAGCTCCTTTCAGTTCAACATTGCATTAGATCCTCTGACCATATGCTTGCTCGTCTTGGGCACATTCTTGGTTAGAGTTACTTCTGCATCATTTTGGTTTTGAAGCTAACCTTAACGGGTGTGTGTTGCATTGTATTTACAATTGAAAAACAAAAAAAAAATGGTCTGGTTCTTTACATATGTGCATAATTCAATGCACATGATTGATTGACACAAGTACTACTACTTAAATGTGCTTAAATAGAAATAAGTAAAATATAAATAGTAATTATTCTAACCTAGTGAATTAACTTGAACTTGGTCTATTGAGATAATATTTTATTATTCTAACATCTCCTTAAGTACAACTTAGAAGAGAGAAAAAAGAATGAGTCAAATCCTTAAAGGTGAGTCTCAACAATTAGGTTTGACCAAGTGCCCATGTACAATGATAAAGAGAGAATGAAGAGAGAGACTAGGTAGCCCCTCAAATGTAATGCTTCCTATGTTGATGGTGGTTGGTTGGCACTGAAGAGTGAAGATGATCCATGATTGCTGAATAGTATTTCTTCCCTCAAGAAGAAATAAATTCAAAGGTGAATGGAGAAGATCTTCCCATTCTACAAAGGAATATGAGTGAAGAAGATAGAAGATGAAAGTCTCTAGTTGCCATGCATTGAATTTCAAGTTGGTGACAAGAGGTGCCAAGATCACATTAGATGTCCCAGGCCTAGTTGATATTGGGGACAACTCAAAATACTGTATAGTAGGAGACTATTGAAGAACAAGAACCAAAGATAAATAGACAATGGCAGTTGTGGGACAATCATCATAAAGGAAATGAATGTCCTTTAGCCCTATGGTACAGGACTCACAAAATAGAGACTCAAGATCTCTTAAGTACTCGTCCTAATGTACTACCTCAAGGAAACAATGATGGACTTATTGCACTAAATCACTAGAAGCCTCGTCGAAAGCAACACTAAACTTGATGAAAGCAGGAGATGGTCGTGACAAAATTTGAGTGCATGCCATTAAACTACACTGCTTATCCACTAATGTTGTGGCCACACTAGATGCCTTAGTATGAGCAACATATATATTTGCAAATGGTGGAATAGAAGTGTCTATAGTAGGAGAATGGGAAGTAGGAAGAATAGGCATAAGACTATCCAAGGTAGGAACAATTGGGATTGGAAGATTGTTAGGAACTCCATACATCTCCCAAATGTTGGTCTGAAGAGTACTGCTATAGTCAATGCACTAGATGGACTATCCTATGTACTCATTAACATGCAAGCCAATAAATCCTAACATATATAGTCATTGTTATCATGAATATCATCCCATTGATCTTTCTTATCTTTATCGCTTGGTTCAAGAGCTAGTTCGTAGAGAAAGGGCAGAAGATCCTTACTCTCAAAATATTTCAGGATCTCAACTCGCTAGACCTCATAGTTCTTTCTATGCAATTTGATAACATAAGAATGATTTTTGCCCATGATTTACTATTCATGATAGATCAAACCAGCAAAAGAATAGTAAGAAACGCAAGAGCACCCCTCCAAATGGAACTTTTTAGTTCATGATTACAAAAAAATGTCCACGTGCACAAAACACACTTTGACAGTTACGAGTGCTAGCATTTTATTATTAGTGCATTCACAAGTTTGTGAGCAATATGGAGTTTCAAATGGCAATTACAATTGATCAAAATCAGACAAAACAAAGTGCGTTGGATTGTAGAGCTTTTCGACACCTTTAAGAAGTTGAAAATCCAATATTCCAACAAAATTTATGTTCATTTCTGTGTAAGGTACTTGAAGAGAGACGAGGAGCCTTAGTCAAATCTGGAACCACAACCAAAATCTGCCAGCCTTAGCAATTTTGCCAAAGTCTTTACCAAATGTAGAAGTCTAGTAGACTTAAAAGACATCTGGATATGGAGGAACTGCCAAAAATAGCGGGAACCACTATTTTTCCTCCCAATTTTAGTTATGTTGCCAAATCTACTACTTAATTTATGGATTCACCAAATATACTTCCCATAATGGGGATTTTCCGCCAACTATATACTGCTCAAAATGGGATCTGCCCCCGATCATGGCTGCTACATATGGAAGGGATCACCATGGTAGGAGGGGCCAATGCAAATAACAAAAAACAATGATAAAAAAACAATCAGAAATTGTTTGGGGGGAGTATGGTTTTAAGGGGTCACGAAGGGTATGAACAATGGTGGTGGCTTTATAAAGGAAAGTCATGGATTATGTAGGATGCCTTTTATATAAAGGCCGCACATGTAAATGGGCTGTTGCTTAAACAAAGCTGCCATACCAAAGGGATCGGTGGTGCATTATGTGGCCCCTAGTGGTTTCATAGAGTCCGTGGCAATGAATGTGAGGTCCACACCATATGGTGCTGCCCAAAAAGAATTTATAGTTATACACAATGTAAGGTACATATTGGGTACCTTGCATACAATGAAAACTACAATATATATTGCTATTTTTAATTTTCTTGTTTTCAAATAATACATTTACTTATTTTTTAATTTTATTTTACAAAAATTGAGATCAGAAAAATCAAAAAAAAATTTAGACTTTTACAAGTTGTGTATGGCCTTAGACAATGTGTTCAGGAACCAATTTTTTTGCCTCCGGAGATATAGCTAGACATAGACTTGTTTATACTTTATAGTTGATCCTTACAAATTTCAACCTTTCAGACACAATTGCATGGTCCATTTTGAGCAGTTTGCTTCCTACAAAAGATTTATGCAAAAACCAAAGAAAACCCTTTCTCCAATTGGCCAGCTTCAAGTTTTCTGATTGGGACAAAATAAAAGTAGATCCTAGCTAAATTTGCTATTTTGGATACAATGGTGAGTTCATAATAGCTCCACCATTCACCAAATATTCAGTAAACTCATCTAAGTGCTCTCATAACCTAAAATAGATTAGCCATATGACATCATGGTTTTGATACCATGTTAGAATTTATCATAAATGGCAAATCTACTCAGGACCTAATGCATATGAACGAATCACAAAGCCAAAAAATGAATAAATATATTTTATTCAATATAATGGAGCTAATTACAAAGAATAACATACAAATATATAGACCTCTTTGATCCATGAACCAAGGAGACGAACAAATATATAGAGCACCAGAGAATAAAAGGATGGATTTAAAAGCCACATAAATTCAAACTTGAAAGGACAGATGTTGAGGGGGGCATCCATACATATCTCCAATGAAATTAGGAAGTGGTCAGAACCTGACACCTTTTCTATTATTGAGCTTACTATCCAGTGCTTAGCAATAAATTTTGGGAGGCTAAAAATCTATCTAGACGAGATTCTATATTACAAAAATGACTTATATTATTCTGAGTAAAATTACCAGATTTGGGAATAACATAAAAAAGATTATAGTCTGCAACAGAACTTTTGAAATCTATTTCTGATTTAGATGCCCTAGGATTACCTCCTCTTTTATTCATAGGGCTGACAGTCACATTGAAATCACATCCTGGAAAAATAACTTTATCATGCCACGTGGATAATGGTAAGGACAATTGCTCTAATACTCTTTTGTTTCTAACTGCACTATTTGGGCCATACATGTTAAGTTGTTAACACAATAACCTGAAATAGTCTCTTGATAAGAAGACAACTCTCAAGCAATTTAGCATTCCACTGTTGCTATCGCTGTGATATGCACATTTCATGGATTCCATAGAATAAATAAATCTCCTGAAGCCCCTCAAGCATCCATTCCCAGCCCTTGTCATCTTTTCCAAGATTTTGGTATCAGCTTCATCACTTATTCCGATATCTTAGTTTCCTGTAAAACGATAATATCTGGAGATTTTAAAGCTATTTGATGCTTTACCGCTCTCTTATTTGAAGGGGCTTTAAAACCCCTAATGCACTTTGTGATCCAAGAGAAGACCTTCATTTTTCCACCCTAATAGGCCTTCCCCCTCATTCTTGTCAATAGATTTTTTTTTGTCTGTTGACAGATTTCATTCATCCCAGCTTTCACTTCTTGCTGAATTCTTTCTTTATCTGTCTTTCCCCCTTTCTTTATTTTCTCCTTTTGACTGCATGTTAACAAATCCTCTTCCTTTTTTAATAATCCACTATCATTTCTTCTGAATTTAGTGGGAACAACATCTCTTGACAATTTTTTTTCTTCTTCAAACTCTTAAGCACAACTATTCTATATTATTTTTATATCAAATGGCAATATAGGGATAACCTCTTCCGTTTCCCCTAATTCTTTTTGTTCATCTCACCCTTCAGCATTCACATCTCTAACTTCTTATTCCATGATATAATCTCTTTTTCAGCTTTCCCTTGTATCCGCAGCTTGCTGCTCTTTTGCTACTTTAGATTTTATTTTCTCCTCTACCATTCTCTTATAATCCATATTGGAGGATTATTTTCCTTTGAGAAAGCCACAAATAATTTCTGTGTAGCAAAAATTCCTTTTTGATTTCTGAAATCTCGTTGACTCCATTGAATGTTTTCCTTCTTTTTCATTGGATTTTCTTGGGAAGTGATTCGCTTCATTACCTACCATATGACAAGAATATTATCCACATTGTGTATTCTCATAATCCAATTCTCGAAGAAAACTACCTACCTCATAAGAGAGGCAGTAGTAGGAGATCCAGGTATCTACTTATTTTTGTTCTTGCATAAACTGCATGCATATGATGAATCTCTTTTTCATCTACTTAAATACATTTTCCTTGCCTATATTTTTCAGAATTTAGCATTCTAATGGAAAACTGTATGGTCTTTACCCATATGGCCGTCAAAGGAGATTGAATTTGACCCAAGGATAGAATTGGGCGCCATTCTGAAAAGAAAAACTTACTCTCTTTTAATTTATGAACCCTCTACAGCGGCACTTCCTCCTTTGAAAAGCACAGAATGAAAATCCCTTGGGCATAAAGGCTAAGTTCATGACCTTTCCCCATGGATGATGTGCCCATGTCTATATTGATTCCATTGACAACCGGATACCTCTGCATTCTCCTACTACACTTCTCAAGAGCTTTGTCCTTTTGTATCCCACTTCTTCTTCTTCTTTCAAGAAACTGTAAGAAAATCCACCTGAACACTGTACAACCTAGCTTGGCCTTTGAAAATGTTTTTTTTCTTCTGTAATTTCCTTCCTCTTAATTTGCTGATATTTTTTGAAATATCCATAAAGCAATTTTTAGGATTCTGTCTTATATAAGGGGCTTCAGGATCTAAAATTATATAGAGATAAGTCCCATAATATGAGGGAAAAATGTTACAAGATAAATTGGAATGTTAACTTTAAAAATAGGAGACCCTATTTTTTAGCACAAAATCTCAGTGGCTGTGTGTAGGGTGGGGCTGGAAATTTCTTCATCCAGCTTGGCATTTTTGGGTAAACTTTTGGATGGGAATTTTTCATTTTTATATTTATGATGTTGGGATGCACTATTGCAGTTTGTAAACAACAAATGGGACCACCAGCCTCCTAAAAATTCTCAGCTAAAACTTTTACCATTATTTTTTGTTATAAAATTAAAATTAATGGAAGCACCTAACTGTTAAAGAACTTTCTTAGCAACCTGCTTAGAATATTTAGATAAACTCCCTTCCACATAGCCTTATTAACCTCTGAGTTGTCTTGATGATGTATGGTACATATGGATTAACCATTGATTATACATCAATTGTTTTAATTGCAGTGCTAGTTTTTATGGGATATAGCAGTAATATGAGAAAATCGGTTTAAATGATTTTTTATCTGTTTGGGCTGAATATAAGAGTGTAATATCTGTAGTCTGGAATATCAGGAGTATGGGCAATGTTAGGAACAGCATATTGGACTAGATTAATTATTAGAGTTCCTTTCTCAGATGGTCAACGTCTCTCCCCCTTTTTGGGGCTTTATTAAGATGAACAGCAAGCTGGTCAAACTAAATTTCAGTACATCAGAATTATACACTCCATTATACAGGGCATGGCCTTCAAGTTTGGAGTCTGTTAAACTTAATTGTACCATTTCAGCTTTCATCGAAAAAACACTATTAAAATTTGGGTAATGTTGGAAATGTGTGATCACTTAAACATAGTGTATTGGCTACCATTTACTAGCTGCAATACTTAGCATAAGACCCAGTATTGCCCCTCTGCTTCACATGTTTCCACATTTTATCAAAATCTATACTCGAGAGGCTGCATTTAATCCAAAAGAAAAATGTTTGTCCAGTACACTGGTTTTGGTCTTCTTGGTGTGGGTTTTCTTTTAAAATATGGTGAGAAAATTTGAAATATTCAGTATGCGGACAATTGATCACAATGTTTTTGCTAGAAAAAAATATTAGGATTATTACATTATGATTACACGTAAGTTATAGTGTTATTACTGTTCTGTACTTGATAGGTAGTTAAGTTAACTAGTTTTGCATAATTGGTTGCTTTGTATAAATAATTTAATAAACTTATACTATAGTGAAGCTATACATTTATGGAAGCATTTGGATCCAACAATGGTACTAGGCTACCAGCAAATAAGGGAAGAGGGAGAAAGAGAAGCATGGTAGTTGGAGATGTTCGATGTCCCATCAAGCTCTTGCTTGTGTATTAAAAGGTATTGAGCATATTTTTATCTGCACACATCAATCATAAAGTTTAATGCTATCCAAACAATCAACATGTCTTGGAAATCAAGTAGGTAGCATTTTTCACGACTTGTCAATTATGTGATGTTTTATACATTCACACTCGTGAGAGATGGGCTCTTGTGAACAACTACTCATGAAATATGATCAATGAGTTTGACTCAAAAACTACACTGTTGAACTTTGATAAAACATCACATAATTTGGCACACTACAAAAAACACCAACTACTTGATAATGAATAAGCTGAGGAGCTCTATAATGAATTAATGAATGTTTCATGAGGCACAACACTTGTTGAAGGTTTTACAATGGAGTGGCAAACTAAGTGGGCTTGATCTTGGAGTAAACTCCATGTTTAAGTGCACTTAAGTCAGAGTAGTAGTGGGCTTGATATTTTCAAAGAATATTCCCAACACAAAAATAAAGTAGTGTGGTTTCAATTGGCTTGTAACAACTTATAAAACATTATCCTAAATGACCACAGCATCGACCAACCTATTTACAAAAATTCCCAACCAATGCTACCATCAAAAGGTTAAAACAAGTTGTCATTGAACCCAATCTTGACCACTGCAGACTTTGCCATTAGTCTCTTTCTGGAGTGTAATGCTTTGGGCACAGGCAATAAAGTTATTCATTGTAAACATCAACCTACACATCTCTCTTGAGAATCAAAAAACATGGTTGAAGAGCAACATAAATCTCCAAATGACAAAAAGGTGCTTGCAATCATGTATCTATGCTGACAAGGAGGTAATCCATAATACTATTCGCATAGTACTATTTTTCACATTAAACAAAATTGCAACAAAATTTATCCAATTGACTGTAATATTTTCTTCAAATAGGGAAGCAGGCTTAATCCTATATGACTCCATGTTAAAATTTTGTTTTATGTGTATATTTAGCTATGCCACTGTGTTTTGAAGAGGCTTAGTTTCTCAGTAAATATGGCTGAATCCCCCTTCGTCGGTTTATTGAGGGTTGATTCCATTAATAAGGTTATGTCTAATCTTCACATTGGTGTCTTTGCTTCAGTCTTTGGGAAGCACTTTTGGACTTATTGTTGTGCTGACAGGCTTTGTGCCATTATAGATATCCAAAATTTCTGCAATGCTTTTCTGAGGCATTAAGCTCATCATATGGAACATAATATTTACATATGATGGAAAGGTAATTAATAACATCGAGTACATGAACATTGAATGATCCAATTATGCATGTAATTGCTAAGAAAATTGCAGAGAAAATAATTAGATTGATGTTTTGGGCCACTGGTTGTTATATATAGTGTTAATTAATATAAGGAGCTCAAAATTGAATTTTTTCTCATCATCCTGGATAAGTAATTCCTTTGTACACAATTTTATTTGGAAGCAATTTTATAGTTCATTGATTGCAGGGCTTGAAGTCTATGATTTTCCAGTTCCTGTTAAATTACAAGGTTGTCATTATCTTCTGATAGGTCTAGTGTAAATTAAGAAGTCTCTCTCTAACCAATTGTTAGGTTTTCTACCTGCATGTTGATGTACTTTAACATTCGACATTGAGAATGTTACATTTAAAAGTAAGCCAAGTGACAGTGAGTGTCTTCAAGGGATTTCAGTTTGGATTTATATTTACAAGTAAAAGGACCTGTTACGCCTGCGTTCGTAGTAACCTTATGCTTCTTGTTCATAATTATAAATGTTGGCATCTCAAAGACGTAAAAAGTTTGTAATTCACTGTACTTGTGTGCATATTGATGGAAATAACTAGGTTTTGATGACAAAGAGGATTCACCTGTCCTGGCTTTCAAGATTCTAATACTACATTTATATTAATTTCATATCTCAGCGGGTCACAAATATGATGTCAGCATCTTAAACCATGCCATTTTTAAAAAACTCATTGTACTTGCTTATATGTCTGTAAAGGTAAACCATTTTGTTTTCATGGATGATTTGCCAAGTATATAATTTGCTTCAGCTGTCGAGAATTCTTAAAGATTTTCTAATTTGATGAAATTTCCCTTGTATAATCTACTCAGTATCCATACAGGAGCAAGGGATAAAGTGCATAGTGTTGAGACTTGGACTTTGTGAAAATTGGCAGCTGATCTTTGACTCGTATTCAGACTTGGTGCCAAACCTCGGCAAATATTAAAAATCATTGAAAATTAAGAAAAAACTTACTATTTTGCATCTCATTCATAATAACTTCAAAAGTCATAGTAGCATTACTTGGAATCAAGATTTACTGGGCCAACCAAAAGTATAAATGGAATCCAATAACTCAGGGAAAAAGTTAA
>VDFB02009803.1:0-11845 GCA_007258455.2 Sequoia sempervirens | reverse complement strand
CAACATCTGATACACTCTTTGGTTTATCTTTTGTTTGATCTAACACTGCCAGATTCTAGTTTTCACCATTAGATCTTTCTTTTTGATTTTTATTTTTGCAACTAGGAGACTTGACACTCTCATGATTAAAGACTTTATGCCAAAAATCACTAGTGGAACAATCATTTGTGTTGTTCATGGAAAGGAAGTTCACAATAGATTCATCGCTTGGAAACATAGGTATATCAATAGGTCAAGATGAATCCCAGTCAATGAGATCGGGATGGATCAAAGGTAGCGGGTCATTGGGTTTCGTGAAATCGGCTATGGTTATGGTCATAACAGAGTTGTCTGTAGGATCCAAGGTATGATGTAGATCAATGATGGTACTATTCTCACGATAGTATTGTTCGATTAAATCTGACTCAGTATCACTAGAATCATAGTCACCTTGTAGTTCAGATTCTTGCAGTTGGGACCCTGACCCTTCACCTTCGATTAGAGTTGGGGTATACTTGTGTATCACATCAACCTTTTTTTCCCTCCAAAACTCATCATTGTGGATGGTGTCCCATTCATATTCACCAGAGTCTGTGTCAGAGTTATGATCCATGAAATTCTGAATTGCTATCAAACATGCTTCTCTTGTATCGAAACCTTCTTGCATTGTGAGGACAGTATCATGCAACCATTTGGATGTTATTTCTTTTGAGTTAGTATCATAGCCTAGACCTATTTTATCTTTTGCAGCAAGTCCTGGAAGGTGAATAGGATCAACTACTCCTTCTTTTCTCTTTTCGATAGGACCATTACCATCATAGCCCATCTTTTGCATGATTGAATATCCTTTACCATATTGATCAGTTGGTAGTTTGACATTGAGAACTATTTCATATTCATATTTATAGAGCCAACTTAGAACTTCTCTATCCTTAGAATCTTCCATGGGGAATTTTTCTTTGATAAATCGTCCATTAAACTTTGTATTTGTCTCCGTTGGTGGTTGTGTTGATGTTGATGCTACAAATATCTATTGTTGTGCGATAGAGGGTTGTCCATGTGACCGAGGCAATGCAGGTAGATTAGCAAGACAGAGAGAGTACTCCCCTACTCCATCATCTTTGAATCGTAGTTGCTTGTCAAAGCTTTTGGTTAACTGACTGATTTGTGTATCAACTTTGGGAGAAGTACCAATAGGAGCTTCTTGATTGTTGGGAACCAAGATATCTTGACTAGCTTTGATGTTGGCACAAGTCTGACTGTTCGAATTATCAGCTGGTATTGTGATCTCTTGTCCATCATAAGGAAACTTAAGACATTGATGATATGTGGATGAAATAACTTGCATTTCGTGGATCCAAGGACAACCCAACAAGATGTTGTATGCAAGATCACAGTCTAATACTTGATAGAAAGTATTCTTGATAATAGGTCCCACTTCCGATTGATAACATGGTCATCCTTGGATGCTCTTTCCCTCATCATCCTTAGGCTTTATGTTAATATTTCTTTTGGGATCAATGGAGTCCTGAGAAAATCCTAAAGCTTCGAACTAACTTCATGGTACATATGTTCAAAGCAACTTACCTCTCCATCTATTGATGCCGGGTCTTACCGCGAAACTTGTGGATGATGACTTCTAAGTATAGCAATGAGTTATGGGGTGTGTCATGGAAACACCATCCTTTCAGAGAATGAGAGGCATGTGGGTGAGGAAAAGTGTCCGCCCATGGCTTGAATTCGGTCCACATCTAGATCGGTGGATACAATTTTTTCAATGAGTGCCTTTTCTAGAATTTCCTTGTGTGTTGGGGAAATCTTTAGGAGTTCTAAGATAGAAATCTGAACAGGATTTTTTCCAAGATGATTGACTAAGTCATATATATGTTGAGGTAGGGGCACAATAGATTTCGAAGAAGCGCCTTTTAAGACAACTTTAAATTTTTCTCTTGTTGTTGCGTTGACTTCTCTATATTCCATCTTTTCTTTAACTTTAATAACATTGACCCACTCGTCATCAATGTAGATATGCTTGATTATATGATCATTGATATGATTCACACTTTTCCTAAAGACTCACCCTTTTGATAGTTGGGAAAAGGGTTACAAAATGCTCGGTGGTCTTTTTTTGATATTTGGTGCCCTTCTATTGTGATAGTTCCATTTTTTATTAAGTCTTGGACTTTATTTTTCAAGGCTTGACAATTATTTGTGTGATGGCACTTGTACCGATGATAATCACAAGAGTATGCACATCATTCAATGATGGAGGCTTCACATTGGGTTCAAAATTGCATTGAGGCTGACAAAGTAAGAACATTTTGTATGATTCTTTCAATGCGATTCTAAGGTCCTGACCCAATGGAGTAAAATTTCTTACTTTAGAAGAATGAAGATTGTTATTAGTTGTGTTTAGGGATATTTCCTAAGGTATTGTTGTTATTATTGTTTCCACAGTAACCTTGATTGTTGACATTCCCTTGATTGGGAGTAGAAGTTTGATTCACGTTATTCCTCAGAGGAAGAGGATTGTTTCCCTGATTTGTGACCGAGTTGACATTGTTATAGTTATTGTTGCGAGGAGCACTTGGAGCACTAAGAACAAAAGGCTTATTCGAGACATGATTTGCATCTACAACACCATCATTCACCTCATTTTTTTTGTGAGTCCAAAACTTAGATTTTTCATTGTGGTGATTTGATGAGCTAGGATTGTCCTTATCAAGTTTTATTATCCCTCTCTAGACCAAGGAATTTTCAATGGTGATGGAATTTTCAATCAATTTCTAAAAATAGGGAGGACAATGAAGATTAAAATGATAGCTCATCTCTTGATCCAAGTTGTTTATGAAAGTGGTGATCTTTTCCTTTTCAGGAACATGACATGGGTATCTAGCAAACAATCTTCTCCATCTCTGAAGAAATGTAATGAATGGTTCACTAGGTTTCTATTTAGCCTTGCAAAGATCAATCAAGGTTATTTGATGTTGTATGTTGTAGGAATATTGTGATACGTACTCGTTAATAAATTCCTCAAATGTCTTGACAGGTGGTGTGATCTTCGATAGCCATTCCATAGATTGACCTCCAAGACTCCTAGGAAACAAATGCATCAATTATGTGTCCTCATGGGAAAAATCTAAAGTCATATTTTAGAAGTCTCTAATATGATCGATTGGATCCGATTTCCCATTATAACGATCAAACTTTGGGATTTCACAATGTTTGGGAAATGGGATCATGTTGAGATGTCAGTCAAAAGGATAAGGATAGATGTCATCAAGAGCGTATGTCTTTGTTGTGGCTCCCCCTTGTAGATCTTTAATTTTTCCTTGTCGTGCTTTAATCTATTGAAACAAGGCACTAATATCAGACAAGGGTGTTTCCTCAGGATTATTCTTTATGTTTTTAGTATCAAAATCATGAGGCAACTTAGCTCCTTTGTTAGCTAGATATAAAAAATATTTTTCTTTGTTGCGCTCTAAAATATTTTCTAAAGCTTTGTGAAATTTGGGATCTTGCTTAGCTTCTCTAAGGTGATGTTCTTCATCCCATTCATCATCACTATCTACAGGAGTTTTGCTCATGTCTCTGTTGAAAGGGAAAGGATTTTTCTCTCTTTCACCCATGTTAAAAAGGGGATTATGACTCACACTATAAAGGGGATTACTACTCTCACCTTCCTCTTGAGTTCTTCGAATATGATCTTGTTGAATATCCTCTTTCAACTTATTGTATTGAGATCTTGTAAAAATAGGCATATGATTTTGAAATGTTCTTCTAGATTTAGATCATAGTTTGATAAGTGCGAAAGTGATGATGTCTTGATCCAATAAGATGAAAATTTTATGATATGATCAAAGACGTTCCTAACTCTTGATTGTGGCTTCCAACGATGAAGGATATCATAATCATGTTGAGGAAGTTGAATCAATAATCAAAATTTTTTTTGAAAGGTGCACTTTTAAGATTTGATCCTTATTTTTGAAGAATGATAAGTATATCAAATAGCCTAATTAAACTTACTGAAGGATTTGATTGGGATGTGTTGGATATTCAATAGAAGGTTAATTAAGATAATCAAATTTGAGAGGTTGTTGTGATTGTGTCGTTGTGATAGGAGCTCTTCTTTGAAATAGGCTCATAGATATAGGAAGCTCTATAAAGTACTCATTAGTAAAATCCCACTAGAAAAATCTTGGTATCTATGAAGAAACTTTCGGTAATGGGTAAGATGCTAGAATTTTTATACAAAAACTTTGTAAATTTGCAAGGTTTCTTGTAACCTAAATGTTTCTTAGGTTTCTTGATCCCTATGCTCAATCAATTTCTTGACAAAACCACCAATATCACTATCATGTCATATCAGCACTGTCAATTCAAGCAAATAAAGACAACTATCACTGTCAAGAAACCATTCATTGTCTCTATCTCAGTTGGAAACTTAGGAACCAATGCATCCACAATACCACATACCTTTGTTCATCAAAAGCACAATGATAGCAAGGAAAGGCGTACAGCGGCAAGATGCATATCATTAGCAAAGATAGAACAAGACTTCCATTTGCCAAAGTCCATCCAGATACTCCACTCTACTCCCACATACCACTTCATCGTTAGCACACAAATAGACATAACAGCACGTTAGGCTACAAAATTAATCATCTAATAAGAAGGGATATAAGGATAAGAAACATATAGAAGCACTGTCTAAAATCATGAAATGGAACCATCAAGTTAGAAGGTTTACTGTCACACCATCAAAGAATTGCTGCCAATAGGAACATGAGGCATAATACACATGGATCTGTATATTGTCTTTGTAATCACTGCCATTACAAACTGACTGCAAACAAAGACACTTATGTCTGAAACCAATGAGGAAAGCATTCATGTCGAAAACCAAGTAACCATTGTTAGAAGAAAATGAAGTAAATATGCCATTGTTCACTATGCATTGACAATATAACTGTCTCAAAAGATCATATCTATTCACCTTTGATCATATCAAAACATGACATGTCCCAACCTTGTATCTCTTGTAATAATACAATCACACCTCTTGCAACTTTTTGAAGTATAAATAACAATACTCACTTCCACTGAATATCTGAATGATCAAGAAACAACTCTGTTATACTTATATGTATAAGTACCTTACCTTGCATCAAATTTTATCAACACCTTTGAAACTTACCTTGCATCAACAAACACCATTACCTTTGACACCAATGATGCGCAACCAATGATCAAAGAAGGATGCAGATGCACATCACTGTAACAAATACCATTGTCACAAGTAGCCACTGTCATTAGAAAACCACTTTTTCACTGTCATTAGCAAGCCACAATAATCTCAATTCTCATGTATATATCAGGCACAAGATGATATGAAATTTTTGGTAACATTATTAACTACTACTTAAAGAGGGAGAATTCTTAAGGAGTATGTATACATGTAAATATGGGGCAAACTTACTTCTCACCTGTAATCCTGGAAAAACAGCATTGTTGATCGCTGTCTCGAGGTCAATTCCCAACACTAGCTCCTTCCTGAAGAATATCATACCTCCTCGAGGGCCTCTTAAATACTTAAAATCACATTCCCACATCCAAAATAAATAATGTTTAGTACATTTCCAATTAAACAAAGTTTCACTTGGATTGTAATTATAGATGGGAGGAAACATAAGACCTTTGGGAAGAACTTAAAATAGAACTTTAAAAAACTGAATTTGAAAAATCAAGTCAACCATCAACTTAAGTCTCAGATGTAAAGCAAAAATTTCAAACAACCAAACATGTGATAAAAAAGTAACACTTCTTGGCATTGCAATTATCAATCATATTATTAAATCCAAGAAGGTGTGCAGTTAGCTAGATTATGGAGACATTGGATACTCTTGGGCACAGATCAATATACTACAGTTGGATCACTTTGATGCTATTATTATTGAGTAAAATATCGCATTAATGTAACTAACACACAATCAATAAGACATTATGTTAAATTCAAAAACAATTAATCTAATTAAAATAAGAAATCTCTCATAGTCGTCCCATTTCTCTCTAACTCCAAAGATTTATTAAATCACTTTGGCTCTCAGATTGTGTAAGCACTGTGATTGTTAAAATGCCAATCTAGAGAACGAGATGATGTAAAAATGCAGGAATCTAATCCTATATGATAATTTATAAATGATATACTGATGATACTGTAGATGAAATTGACATGAGAATGATTGTAAACTAGGATGCAACTAAATGAGAAGCCATGATTATGATTGCTATATGATTGATAATTACTATTTTCTATTTGCTCAATGCTGAAATGCTTAATTGCTCTAATGCTCAAATGCTTAATTTCTCTAATGCTATTTCTGCAGAGTAAGATTGCACAAAGTTGGGATCCTTTTCCTATAGAAAGAAGCTGTATTTATAGATTCTTGACAATATATTTGTGATGTGGTAGCAAGTAAGGGTCTGGATTTGATTTGAAAGATTCAATGGTGAAGGATGAAGAAACCTGAGAAGATTATGGAGATTGTTCCTCCCCACAAAAACATTCTGCCAGAGGATAGGAAGAATCAATGGAAGAAGACAACCAAATTGATTTCCAATTTGTCTATAATTTGTCTCCAAATTTATCCGTGAAGGTTGAGTTGAATTAATTAGATATAAAATATCTAATTTTGTTGGTGCATATGATGAGTGAAAAGAGGAAATAGCTATAGAAATATGCTTTAATTGAATTATTGGATTTATTCAATTTAGCAAAAGAGGATATTTAATTTAATAAAACAAACTATAGAAATTTGTTTATTAAATAAACATGGAAGAAATGTGGTAATTAAATAAAACAAAGTATTAAACTTGTTTATTTAATTAAAATAAAATGATGTGATTAAGGTAGAATAAATAGATAATTATAGAAGAAGTAGATAATTAAATAAAAGAAAGTATTAAATTCGTTTATTTAATTAAGATGAAATAATATGATAAAGATAGAAGAATTAGAAGTGAACTATATAAACAAATATTTTTTGTTTATTTATAAGTAGATGAATTAAAGGATCCAACTAATCAAATAAATTGTATTTAATTAATTAGATTTTCAAACCATTTTTAGGTGTATATGGGTATAGATGTAATTACCAAAGTGAGGGGCAATTGGTTAGACCCAACATATTCTAAACTCTTGCAGTTTATTGTGTGTCTCGATTCTAAACTTCCATTAGTTTTTTTGGCCATCTTGAATCTAAACTTCCATGGTAATCTTCTACGCATCTCTTGCCTCTCCAGGTAAGTTGTTTAAATATGAGGCATGAGTGTCCATTGTAGCAATTCTTCGTAGACTTCCCCAAGATATTACTAGCAATTTCTTTTTGCTCAATTGTCAAGGGGTTTCAAATTCTACATTGTATTTAAGGAATCCAGTTCTCATTACTTTGGTGAAAATTTTGACCTGAAGTGGCTACCTCCTTTAGCCCTAGTAACATGTACCACATTCATGAGCTTAGATATAGAGTTCCTTTAAAAGATGAAAACAAAAAAAATTCTATTTGCAAATATTGTAAGGTTGTGTATATATCATGACTCCTATACTTATGTTTTCCAGACTAGCAACTCTAAGGATTTGGAAATAACCTGAGCTAAATTGTTTCTAAAAAGTTTATGCAGAAAAAGTTTTCTTCAATATGTATTGCATTGATAGATTTATTTATTTTAAAAAGAGATAGTTTCTAGTAATCAAATTAAATATTTTGAAAGCAATGCACAAAAATTCTCTATTATATCACATCTAATAAATAAGAATTGTTGTTTCTCCTATGGTTCAAATACTAATTAAGAAAAACATTTTTGAGATTCTTACAAAGTTTTCAGCTTGGATAATACGTTTATGCCTTCCGGAATGTTTCCAGTGATATTGTTGTTCCTCAGAACTCTGCAACATGCCTAGCTATAATAAGTCGCTCAGAACAGTAAAAATAAAGCAAAAAAACATTAGAAATAGCATGCATACTTCAGAAAAGAAAGGTCATCAAAGATGTTCTTCTGCTTACAATGTCCTAAGGTTCTTTAATTTCAGTATGAACTCCAAGGAGTTCCCACCTTGTGCTATATCACTTATCCTCCTGTTAACGCATAAATTGTAAATATGGTGACTGAATAGTTAATTACTAATCAACATATATATGTGATACAGATGCACATATGAGACAGTAAGAGAATTTATAGGTGCAAATACAAAGGAGAGGATTACAAAGCAAATATGGTTTTACTAGAGACTGGTACCATTTATCTTATGGTGATGGATCACAAAATGTGATCTGAAATGTTGATGCAAAATTGAAAACACAATATTTTCCGAAATTATAAATTGTATAATGTTATATATATATATCACCTTATGCATCATTTTTCACAACATCATCACAATATTTTTCCTTTAAGGATGAAAGTGAACAAATGATAGAATATGATGAGGTTTAGGCATTTTTGAAATTTGGGCATGTGAGCTGTTTGACAGAATTCCTCAAAGAAATGCGGTCTTGTGGAATGCCATGAGTGCAGGATATGCACAAAATGGTATTTTTAGCGAAGGCTTACACAGTTTCAAGCAAATGCAATTGGCAGGTGTAAAGCCAAATTCCATAATTGTTGCCTATATCCTACCTGCCCGTGCGAAAAATGGGAGCTTCAGAATAAGGTATGGACATTGATCAAAGCATAAAGGAACATGGATTTTTGTCAGTTGTTATATTTGTACTTTCCCTCCTTGGTAGACATGCATATGAAAAATGTGGAAGAATAGACAAGGAACGTGAATTGTTTGATAGAGTACCTAAAAAAAATGTGTCATCATGAACTGTAATGACTTCAAGATATGCACAAAATGGATTTGTTGAAGAGGATTTTGAAGCATTCAAGAAAATGCAATTAGCAAGTGTATATCCAAATTATACAACCTTTGTCAACATCCTCCCTCATTGTGCCAAAATGGGAATTCCTGGTGCTAAGTACATGAAACCTGATTTATGAGACATCAAGCAACTTATCTCTAGATTCTATACAAACTGTATCGCTCTATCAACTATGCCAATGAAAAAAATGGGTAGTGTCCGCAAGAAATTCTCATATGTTTCAACTGTAGATTCATTACATTGAAATCCTATGTTAGATCCAGTCATTGCAGGGAGTTTCAAATGAAATCCAGAAAGGTTTATATACTTTTTGCATTTCCATTACAATAATTAATAGATGAGCACACTAAATTTTATACACTTAGTTTGATATTATTGCTGCAATTATTCACTCTATAATTCCACAATCATTATATAAATAGTTGCTTATAAAATTTCAAAGCTCATGATTTGCAACTTGATACAAACAATTTCAAGAAAAAAATCAATCCTCTTGACAGTGTCATTGTAAGTGACTGAACATGTCAACTTACGATTCCATGGACATAAAAAGTAGCTATCTCAAGCTTAAATTGACAATCTAAAACATTAAAAATTTAGAGCTTTGCTCTACTATAAATGTCATAGAGAAAATCTAAGTCCTATAATAAAAGAGTAATGATAACAAAATGTAGTCAATCCAAATATTAGTTGTATATACCAAATTAACAACAGGTGTGTCAGTTTGATAAGGCATTTGCATAAAATGTGTGTGACAACAGAAAAATTTTCAATCCTCTTCCCAATCTAGTGGGGAAGGTAAGCATTCAGAGATTTAAGGGTATGCAGATAAATAATCTTCTCAATGTAATGAATAATGCATTAAAAAAAATTTAGGGTCTTGTGCCAAATAAAATATTAAAAATATAAAAGCATTGTTAATAAGGTGCCCAATACCCTAGAAGGATATGTAGATCATGTTTACAAACATACTCCTTGCGAATGGTCCTAACAAGCAACTGCTTATGAACTAGAGACCCAAGATCTTCTGTTAACCTATTTCAATAAATCTCTCAAAAGTTCAGAAACCATAGACAAATAATGTAGAGGTCAATAATTGGCAGTAACAACTCCACAACCTTCAAAAATAAGCATGATCTTGACCCTAATAGATAAATCCATACAAATGACCTGAACTAACTTAAAGTTAAGTGCATAGCATGTCAGCTGTTTCATATCCACACTTACACCAATGAAGGTAATAATACTGAAAAGGGTGAGAAGAATACCATTTTTAGCCTAAACTAATGCTCATAGAATTTCAAACTAAAACTTGATCGAGACCATTAAACTCAGACATGGTATTATGATTACGCAATGAAGCTTCATCGGTTGTGTCATCATCATAATCCAATGAAAACCAAGATCCAATTTCAACATTCTAAAACATCCATATCTTGCAATTCCTCTGAGTGTTCACTCAACGGTTTGTAATTCATAGCATCAAATTTCACATACTCTGTGCTAAGATATGAATAGGCAGGAAGCAGATAGATCAAGAGTAGGGCTAGATGACAATTGAATTGAAGGGTGGCGATGGCCATTCCTCTGTGACCATTGGCATGACTGTTACAATGGATAGTATAGTCCCCTCCAACATTTTCAGATATTTTACATCCATGAATAATCCATCTAGTGAAAAATGAAATACCCGTTTGAATAAATCAAGTCCCCTGAAGAATTAACCCCATATTGAAGCCTAAAGGAGGCAAAAAAAACTTGGGTATGCTATCTCCAGGGCTTTACGTAAAATACAAACACAAATGGGCAACAAAATTAAACTATAGTACATATTTTCAAGTCCTGTTGAGCCCTCCTTTTGAAGGTAAAAAATAAGGAATTCCTGATCAAATGCCAAAAGAGCAATCAAATTATAGGCCTCCCAAGGAAAAGGAAGCAACTGGGTGCACTAAAAAATGATAGAGACAATTGGATATAGTAAGAAAATCGATGCCACACTTGCTTTTTCCAGTTGTATTGCAAGCCCAAGATGATCTCCATTTTCTAGTCCCTAGATTGTAGTTGCGAATCCATTGACAATGAATCAAGTTGCAAGGGCACCTATGAATGTGAGCACAACACACGGGAACTCCAGGCTATTCCCGCATCACTGCAAAAGGGAAAGAAATAAACCCTAGAAATGGTGCGGTGGAACTAAAGGAATTTTTTTTTGACCAAACCCACTGAAAGAAAACTTGAATATTATATCACAAACTGTTTGAGGATTATTTTGAAATTAAAAGAGCTGAAGAAAATGAAATGGCTAAATACCTACCGAGAGTTACGGTGATCATAGTGTTTTCTTCATATCCAATGAGACTACGACTATGATTAGAATTATCAAAAACAATAGAAACAACGGCCTTTGTCACTCTAGGGCCTGCACTTTCTTGTTCACCAACTCCTGTAAATTTGAAGCCCTGACGTGCTGTAAATTGGTAATATTATTCAAATTCCTTCCAAGGCAAGTTTCCCTCCTTAAAAATCAAAAGGTAAGACACATCGCGCTCCAGCTTCCGCGTGGATTTGATGAAAAAGGCTATTAAAGGACCATAAAAAAATGTTTTTTATAATGTTTTACATAAAATATCATTTATTTGCCAAATTATTTTTTATATAATACAAAATTAATATATAAATATAATACAAATATAATTGATATATTATATATATTTAATATAATAGTAATATAGATTAAATTATATATAATATAATTATATCTATTATTATATTTAAAAGTATATATATGTTATATTATTATTATATATTGTATTTTATAATAAAAATTATTAAATATAAATATAAAATTATTATAATTAATAATTGTAATAATTAATATATTCTTTATATAGAATAAATTAAATAATATATAAAAAATTGATAGTTTAATTGATCTTTAGAGA
>VDFB02009802.1:48080-126873 GCA_007258455.2 Sequoia sempervirens | reverse complement strand
GGGAGGGGTGGGTGAATCAGTAGATCAAATCAATTTAAAACTCTTTAATTCAACACATATATCAAACATGAAACTTGAATCAAAGCAGATATTGATAATCAAGTAACAACATAAGCGCACACATCTGCACATGAAAACACTAGATATATGTGGAAACCCAAGATGTGAAAAATCACGGTGAGAAAAAGCTGCTTGGATCTACTGTCCAAATCCAACCTCACAAAGCAGGAATATAACAAGGGAATTTACAATATGAAGTAGGCACCAACGTATCGGAGACACCAATCCCCAATTGTATCTGTAGGTACCAACCCACAAGTGACACCAATCTCCAGTACAAAGATCTGAGCACCAACTCAGTAAGTAGAACACCAATCCTACAAAATTAAAGCTTGCGGATCTTCAAGACTGATTACATAGGTTACACAAAGTTTGAACTCAATTCAAACACTCTATTACACTCTTCAAGATTTTCTGACGATGGCACACGATGATTGAGATGCTTCACATTGAATAACACTATCACACAGATTCACATCCTTGTATACTCACTCACTACCTTCTCTTTAATTATTCTTATACTTCACATTATGCATTTGCACAAATGTATGATGATTATATACAAGACATTACATTAACATTACTCCATGTCGGCCAAGGATCCACAATTAACTAGGACAACATAAGTTGGATCTAAATTCAAATTACATGAAACGTGTAATAGGTCAGTCCTAAATCAAATTTGTTGCCGAAAAAAGAACATGATGTCATGCGCTTCCACAGGAACCTTAACTTGGACCTATTTTACCACCACATGCTAACTTGAATGCCACATGCTACTAGCCGTTACCGCACAGTTTCGCAACACCAATTGGTTGATACATAGGCACAAAGAACCTTCAGTCACAAACTTTTTGCATGCTGAACATATTTTCTGGAAACTCCGGGACATGATAGAACATGTGTAGACATACTCTCCATTCAAACCGCAGAGCCAAACTCACCTTTAGGAAGAAATACTAAACATAAATGTATTGCCAGATCAAATCAATTTAAAACTCTTTAATTCAACTCTTATATCAAACATGAAACTTGAATTAAAGCAGATTTTGATAATCAAGTAACAACATAAGCGCACACATTTGCACATGAGAACACTAGATACATGTGGAAACCCAAGATGGGAAAAACCTCGGTGAGAAAAAGGTGCTTGGATCTACTGTCCAAGTCCAACCTCACAAAACGGGAATATAACAAGGGAATTTACAATATGAAGTAGGCACCAACGTACCGGAGACACCAATCCCCAATTGTATCTGTAGGCACCAACCTACAGGAGACACCAATCTCCAGTACAAAGATCTGAGCACCAACTCAGTAAGTAGAACACCAATCCTACAGAATTAAAACTTGCGGATCTTCAAGACTGATTACACAGCTTACACAAAGTCTGAATTCAATTCAGACACTCTACTACACACTTCAAGATCTTCTGATGATGGCGCACAATGATTGAGATGCTTCACATTGAATAACACTCTATCACATGGATTCACATCCTTGTATATTCGCTCACTACCTTCTCTTCAATTATTCTTGTACTTCACATTATGCATTTGCATAAATGTATGATGAGTATATACAAGACATTACATTAACATTACTCCATGTCAGCGAGGGATCCACAATTAACCATGACGACATAAGGTGGACCTAAATTCAAATTACGTGAAATGTGTAACAGGTTGGTCCTAAATCAAATTTGTTGCCGCCAAAGGAACATGATGCCGTGCACTTCCATAGGAACCTTAACCTGGATTTACCACCACACACTGACTTTGAATGCCGCATGCTACGAGCCGTTACCTCACAGTTCTGCAACACCAACTGGTTGATAGACAGGCACAAAGAACCTTCTGTCACTTCAAACTTTCCTCATGCTAAACATATCTTTCGGAAAATATGGAACATGATACAACATGTGTAGACATACTCTCCATTCAAACTGCAGAGCCAAACTCACCTTCATGAAGAAATATTGAACATAAATGTGTTGCCAGAGAAATCTCTCTGCCCTGAGAAACTGAATCGAAACATTTCGGATCACTTTTGTAAACATGAATAGATGTAGCATGATACTACAGACAATTTTCAACTTCTTTTATCAATATAGATAGCAATATATACGTCCGCAACAACTCAAAATGATATGACAGTACAATTACATTTAACTCTCACTGGTCTTCTGATCATCTTCCATTGACATCAATGAAAACCTTTGACAACAAATAACTCCTTTGACATTAATGACAACCTCTGTTCAATACAGAGATCAGCCTATAGCTTTTACTAGTAGGAAACTATTGTAGGTTGAGAAAAACTACACTACTACCAACCTTGAACCACACCATTTAAGTATTTGATGAGCTGGCATGTAATCCAAGGAAGAATATGTTGTTGGTTATTATTGCTTCAAGAATTTGAGTTTTAGATCATGGTGAAACTTGACTATGCTAATTAGGGGCTGAATTACTTATCTAGGTTTAGGATGGTGAAGATTTGGGACCTATTGAGGATGAAATCCCTAACACAAATCTGTTTAGAATATTTGCGGTACCCTAGGAGGTAAGTGAGGTAGCCCGATTGTTTTCAATAGGGGAATTCTCTGAGTGTTACAGGGAGACATGTCTCCTCCCTTGGGACACATCTCTTGTCTCGGAGATGGGGCCAAAAATATCTCCCTTTCATAGATGTCCAATCATTTCTCTAGGTACCTTGCAATGTTAAATATGCATCTCATCAATCTTTTTGTTCTAAACTTCAAGCCTCCAAGCAGTGAAGCATATTAGGTATTAATAATTTTTTTTTGTAATTTTCAATGTTCAGAAATTATCTTATGATTTTTATGAATTTTCTTTGATGATTTTTAGGGCTTTTGGCTGTACAATCAATAGTGGGTGATATAAGATATTCAAAATAACTCATATCACCCCCTATCTACTATACAACATTTTTCTAGTTCCATAGTTTATTATTGTGGGTGATATTCAGATATATTGATTTTCCATTGTGCATTTATTCCATTATGAACCTTTGTTGTCTCTATCATAACACTATGCTCTATGGGGATGCGTCCCCTACCCAAAAAGACCTCGTCCCTTATAGGGGATGTTTCAAGGACACAAGGATGATTACAAAATGTCCCCACCTGTCCATCTTTTTTGCAAAATTTAGGAAATGCCCTTAGGATGTCAAAATTTTTGTAGGGTTTGTAACACCTAGGCAAATTTTAGATACTTTAAAAAAAACTTGCAATTTTTGAATGCTTGTTTGGTTTAATGACATTCCCATCAAGATGTACACAAAATTATGAAAATGGTGTGCACCCAAAGCCCCACCAAAGTACAAGTCTGACCAAGTAATAGATCAATGATTAATCATGATCACAAAATCTACAAAATACATATACCCTTTTGTAAATCTTTGCATCTTCACAACTGAAGTCACAGTCAAGGATTATTTTGTTTCATACATTGGATAATCTGTTTAGTATACAATGATTGTGACAGACAAAGTTGGCATGCTATAGTCATTACATTGCTGAATATGAGTTAAGTCATAGTTGGCAAGAAATGCCACTTTAATAGTGCAAAAATGTATCAATCATGACCTGCATAGACAACTCATAAAACAATCCCATCTATTAATATCCCAACTCAGGTCAAATTGGAACTAACCCGTTATCATTTCACTTAGCTGTTCGATGTTAATGAGTTTGACAACATACCATGAAGTCTTGAAGGCTTTAGAAAAACTTTAATAACTCCCTCACTGTAATATACACGCTAGTTAGGCATGTCTTTATTAACTCATGCTTTTATTAATATATATATATGTTAGCTATTCGATGTTAATGAGTTTGACAATATACCATGAAGTCTTGAAGGCTTTAGAAAAACTTTAATAATAACTCCCTCACCGTAATGTTCTTTAAAGTTTATATAAATAATAATAACTTATCTTTGTCTTCAACTCCTCAAGAGCTTTTTGCTACACGTTACCTCAAAAGCTTGTGTCTGGATAACGGTACTGATTCACTCCACTTCCACTCCTAACAGGTTTGAATTAGCAAATATGCGAGACATACATCTGTTCTGTATGTGAAAGATCACTTCCACCATACTCTCTGCTACTTCGTTGTTAGTGGGAGCAAGATGAGTGATTCATAATTTTAAAGTTCTTAGTTGTCGAAAATTAAATCTAAGATTAAATTACTGTTCCTATTTGAATTGAACTTAAATTGACAATAGAGATTAAATGGATTTTGGTGCTTAGATTTAGAGTGTACAGTTGCTGGAACAAAAACATCAGTGATTCATAATTTGTTAGTGGGAGCAAGATGAATCTCTGCTACTTCGTTGTTAGTGGGAGCAAGATGAGTGATTCATAATTTTAAAGTTCTTAGTTGTCGAAAATTAAATCTAAGATTAAATTACTGTTCCTATTTGAATTGAAACTTAAATTGACAATAGAGATTAAATGGATTTTGGTGCTTAGATTTAGAGTGTGCAGTTGCTGGAACAAAAACTTGAGAAAACAACTGAAATCCAATGGAAAACAATGCATAACACAAATTTTTTACTTGGAAATCAATGTGGGGAAAAACACCTAAGGTCCTAAAACTATTAATTGATTGTTTCCTCTCTTTCTTTCAACTTGGACAATCACAAAGAGTACTATTCAAGTGTTCTTACAACATCAACTAGTGCCATACTTATCTCAACTGTTTGTTACCTTACTTTTTTTCTACATATATACAAATCAATTCACTTCTTCCTTACTATTTACATTCATGCTTACAATGGTCAATGACTTCTTTTAGCAAATGAAGCTGGAGATACCCTTTCATGCGCTATAGGGTCTCCTATTGTCAGGGATTGAATGAGACAGTTTCTTGGTCTTTGCTTAATTTCTTGGATTTGGAAAAAACTGTTTCTTTGCAGGACATAACTGTTGCTAACATAAACAGAATAACTGCCACTGTCATAAACAGGACTGCTGGTCGCAGAATTGTGAAGGTTTGACCAATACCTATATGGCTGTATGTGCATGAGCTATGTGGTATATATTGGCTGTAGGAATGATGCTATGTTATCACTCAAGCTATAAAGTCCTAAATCTCGTCAGTCTCAAGTATTAGAAGGGGTCCGTTGAGTAGTTCCCTATTACTCATCTCTCTCCCTATTGGTTAAGAGTCAAGATCCATTGTTTCCTCAATCTTCTTCATCAGTTGACTGCTCTCCCCATCAGTCAAGCCCTAATGTTGGTCAAAGGCCCTTGTGCCCCCCACGCCGTACTGTCCCAGGAAGTATTTGCATAGTTAAAAGAGAAATTTCTAGAACAATGGCATGATAACTCCAATTTTCCATTTATGATATTTCATAAATGGAAAGTGAAAAGTGCCTTTCACTTCATTTTTTTTTTCTAGCCCACATGAATATCAATTACCACCCTAGTGGTTCTGTGTCTATAGAGACGGAGTTCTGTTTTATTCTGTATTTTTGAAAGAACCTTGGTTGGTTGTTGAAGGGTGGATCTTGGTTTTGTTGTTGAAGGGAGATGTTTTTTTGATTATTATTGATAAAACAAATCCTCTTCTAGATAGCTTTTGCATAGTGAAATTTGACAATGGAGCTAAGAAAAATGCTAGGAATGTGGAAGAGGAGGAATCAATAGGAATCACCGAGCACAATTAATCATCAACAAGGTACTGGGATTCAAACTAATAATTTGGCTGAGCTTAGATGCAGTGCATAAAAGACTTCTATTCATCATGGTAAATCAAACATAAACTTATAATGTTATATATTGAAGGGAACCTACAAGTAATACTAATGCTTATCTTGGATGGTTTTGAGGTGAAGACCACTTCCACCATGCTTATCAATTCCACCATCCAATTGGAAAATAGATGCAGTGATAAATTGGATGGTGAAATTGATAGGAAACTTAAAGGATGTTCAAACTTATAATGTCAACAAAAAGTAAAGGAACAACGATTGTGTTACTGATTGATTAGATACAGTTGTGATTCACCAAGACATAACTGATAGCCTTATCCTTAACAACGGTTTTAACATTTCCTCAGAATATCTAAGCGATGAGTTCCTTGTAAAGCTCAATTGTAATTACAAATTATTCAAATAGCTGAGCATAATGAAGATCACATGGGGTCTAAAAACTCTTGCACTTGGTAATATGACAACTCTAGGAGCAGGTTAAAATATAGAAAGTTGAATTTTCCATGACAACGAGATGTTCTGCATTCCAACTATTATAGCTGTTATTCTATCTATATCATTCACTGCTGAATATTTTACCTCTGATTCCTCTAACTAACTTCTTTTTATCTTACACCTCACTTTTCAATGGCAAAAACCCTATTCCTTTTCATGTACCTATATCCATTTTCCCTATTTAAACCTACCACATGGATACTACCTTCCAATACTTCAAAACTTCAGCATTAAGTCCCCTTCCCCACAGACTCCACCCAACTTCATTTATTTCCAAGATTTATGAATTACAATTCTAATTTCAAATACCTAAGACTTCTGCTTGCCCATTACACATGCTTTTGTCTTTACACATGCAAATCCTTAATCTTATTGCACACCATGTACAAAACTTGCAATAGGGGTTGAGTAAAATATCCTTATTTTGCAAAGGACCAGAACTCAAGTCATGGCCATGGGTGCAGGCTGTTAGGAAAGGTAGTTTATGTAGACACAACCTCCGTAGTTTCCCCACCTCACAAACATTGACCTCCAAATACAATTGAGGATGAAACCCTTCCAGAGCAGCATTATGTCAGGACAGTGCATTTGTATAGCTGATGCTTTCAGTGCCATGCACACTCTGCACAAGAGGTGGAAATGGCCATGGGGTAACTTTGGGAAGAAAGCAAATACAGAAACCCACAAAGGGAGAGTTTAGAAAATGAACAATCTCATGGAAATGTATCTTAACAAATGTGGGAGTAACAAATTTCACCTCTTTCTTTGAATGTGGTGAAAATTCATAGTGGCTTCAATGGTAATAAATAATCATTGTACTTTTGGAATTAGTGATTTTTGGCTTTCAATACAAGTGGATTGAGATGAAAATTTTCCTCCTCCAAGTAAAGGAACTCACAATAATGATCTCTGCAAGAAGATGCCAATAGCTGCCAAGCCTCTACTCATATGCTTCAGGACAGTGCATTTGTCTATCTGATGCTTTCAGTGCCATGCACACTCTGCACAAGAGATGAAAGGGCCATAGGATAATTTTGAGAAGAAAGCAAATACAGAAATCCACAAAGGAAGAGTTGAGTGAGAAAATGAACAATCTCATGGAAATGTGTTAGAAATTAAGATCTTAGGATACTAATCATTATAAACAAGATATAAAATAAATAAAATGAGAATCATACAAGTATAGATTTTACACATAATACAAGATATACATGGGGAAAACCCTTTTGGGTAAAAGAACCCCATAAAGCATCATTTTATTAAAACACTTACAATAATGGTCTATTATAACATAGCCGAACCTGGGGAACACTTGTCCTATATTTCCACATGGCCAGTAATACCTCACGTGCATAGTGATATAGTTCACAATAAATCTCCAAATTCTTCATCTCTCAAATGAGAGATAACCTCCTTAAATATAGAAGGAAGAGTGACATAATAGCTGAAAGGGTATTAGTCACACCTATTCAACAATCACCATTCATAAATAATCAATAATCTAATTATTAGACTATAATTTATAATTATTTCAAATGGGATATGCTTAATAAAGCATATAATATATAAGGTTTAATAACCTTATATTAGAACATTATATAAATGTTATAAGGGTATGAACCCTAATAACTTTATGTTCTAACAAAATGTATCTTAACAAATGTGGGAGTAACAAATTTCACCTCTTTCTTTGTATGTGGTGATAAATCGTAGTGGCTTCAATGGCATTAAATAATCGTTGTACTTTTGGAATTAATGATTTTTGGCTTTCAGTACAAGCAGATTGAGATGAAATTTTTCCTTCTCCAAGTAGAGGAACTCACAATAATGATCTCTGCAAGAAGATGCCAATAAGCTGCCAAGCCTCTACTCATATGCCCATTCAGCCACTTGACATCAGAAAATCTTAATGCCAGTTTTTCAGCAGCAGAGAAATGAGATGTATTGATTGTAAAGATCTTCCATAAGGGAAAATGAATGTATAATCCAGTAGCAGCAGCATTACTTTAGAACATTGAGGAAGATCTTCCATAATGGAAAATGAATGTATCACCCATGCAAAAGCTGAAGGAAGATGTGAAAGACAAGGTTGGAAACTCCAAGTAGAACATTGAGGATAAGTCCACAAAGTTTGAGGCATATGGGCATCCACATCATGATGAGAGGAAACAATTATTGCTCCATGGTGTGAAGTAGTAATGGGGTTTTGGTATACATGAAATTAAATGAGCAGCAGGTATGGAGTACTGTTGGAGATCAACATGTATTAAGATCACATATGGATGGTTGAATGATCAAGCATGGCTCCAAGTGTACACAAATCTATTAAAGATCTTGGTTATACTTATTCTATGATGTATGTAGGGGTTGTGAAAATGGCTGACTTTTCTCTTTGGGGTTTACCCAACCGCATGTCATTAGGCCTAGGCTATTTTCATGGGATATAAAAATGGCATTTGCATAGCTTGATGCCTTCGTTGATATTGTATTTTATGGAGTAATTTTCCCTGCAGTATGCTTTCTGGAATAACCCTAAGATAGGGGTAATGTGTGTTACTGAACATTTGCATTTATTAATACCCATTCATATCTTACTCCACTGTAATTGTAGAATTTTTGCATTCTAGTGCTCTTCTTCTTCACCATCGTTGAAGATTCAATAACTTTCCATTTGGGATTACTACAGCTTGCAAACTCTGTTGCATCCAAGAGAAATTAATCTACAACTTCATCTACTTTATTAAGAGTAACATGCTAACCTTGAAGAAAGTGAGGATGTTGAGATATGCATATAGCAGCCTTCGTTGATTGTCAAGAATGCCTCCAAGTTACTAACAACAAATTCAAATGCAGCATCTAGAGGATGCTCTTTATGTTGATTAAGAGAAGCTTAGGTTTATTGTGTGATGCTGGATGCCATGCAAGAGTAGGATAATAGTTGTACTTATCATTTTGAAGCTTATGAGACATAAAAACACATCTGATTTTGCTTTCATCCTTCAGAAAGTAAGTATTTTCCATTCCCGAATGTGCACACCTATTGTACAAGCTTCTATAGATATTGTTGACTCTTTGTTGAACATACAGTCCTGTATCTGGTATTTCATAATAAGTTATAATACAGTTGATGATTCATCAATTCTGCTCTTGTAATTTTCATATTTGCATCTTTATGTGATGTTTGTGCTCACATATAAAGAGCAATCACATATTAATTAATATATTTTTTTGAAGTTTCCCATCCACAACTCTCATTGCCATTTTTTTGGCAGATCCTCAAGCAGTGGCTGGAACTAATTTTCGTGCTTAGTTCCCTTTATCTGAACCTTGCCGTAACTGAAGTTATGTATTATGTTAAGGACACAAGGCTATCACAGTCCAAATCGATGTGTAAAAAGGCGTTCAGAAAAAAACTATCATAGATTTTTAGCATTAAACATTAGGTTATATTCTTTTTCCATTAGAGGCAGTTGATCTCAGGGGTCCATTCTTACCATTCTGCTGTTTGCCTTGCATTTAGAACAAAATGTATTAAATAACCATGTTATTTCTGTGACTCATACATGCTGGCATAATTTTTGTTGTTCGTTGTTTGGCAAGTGACTCAAATTGTTTCATAGATACTATTTTGGTCAGTTCACATGCATAGGGCTTTATGGTCCCGTGCTTAGTGATTTTTGTTTCTGTTCTTAATAACTTTGTGGACACTCTTAACATAAATGAACTTGTGATTCTTACTCGCATCTTTAGTTAAATTGCATCGTATTAGTTATGCCATTTTTTGTTGTCAAACCTGTTTTTAAGGTCTTAGCCTTTTGAAATCACAAGTGCTTCTGGATGTGACTGAGATGCAAACAACTCTCACATGGTTACATCCAGAGGCACTCATGATTTCAATAACTTGGACTGTGGAAATATTATGACTGTCTTAGCCTTTTGTTTTCCAAGAGATGCTTTTGCAGTGTATCATGTGACTGATCAGTGTCATAGTTGAAAAATATTGCAGAGAGTAATGAAAGAGAAGAATACATTGGCAGAAAGGCTAAAGAGTGCTGAGGCTGCACGCAAAAGATTTGATGAAGAGCTGAAGCGTTTTGCTACAGAAACAACAACTCGAGAAGAAGTGCGACAGTCACTAGAAGATGAAGTTCGGCGGCTTACTCAAACGGTTGGGCAAACTGAAGGAGGCCTCAGAGAAAAAGAAGAGCAGGTTGTTCGATGTGAAGCATATATAGATGGGATGGAAGCAAAGCTACATGCCTGCCAGGTATGTAGTGCTTGTTTCATGTTTTAAATTTTGTTTATTTCAAAGTGGGAGTTTGTGAAATTAAATTTACTCTAGCTGATTGACTTTTTGGCCTGTTTCTGAAGCCTGTGCAAATATGTAGTTTTGTGGTTTTGTCATTCTGCATTCTCTACTTATTCACATGTTCCTGGAATAGTTTTGGAGATTGACACTGTTAACTGAAGTTGATGAAAATGCATGTCATATGTATGGGTCCAATTGAATCACATATGCATATTCAGAGTATAAGGAGTCGCTTAAACAAGATTCATGCATCCTTGTCTCTAAAGGTGAAGTTAAATGTCTCTTTTAAGGCCACGGTCAAGCCAGGCTCAATATGGCCTAATAGTCCTTGTGGAGGTCCTTAAGGAAATATATGAAATCCTGTTTACTGCATCTCCTTTTCTAGAAAATCATTTTTTTTATTCTATTTTAAATTAATAGTTAAGTATCCTGCATTTTTAATCTGTGCTTCTTTGATTTATTTACTGTGATTCTTTAAAAGCAACAATCGATACAATAGCATTTTGTATAAAATTCAGTAACTGTTTTCATTTAATGAACTATTACTTTCCTAGGATATGAAAGAAATATAATGATTTTGGATTCTTTTTGACTTCTCGAATAAATTGAAACTAGGATTATTGCCTTGGTGCTAGTGGTATTTTCTCCATGTGTTGATTTGGTAAATATAGAAGTTTCTTTTCATGCTCCTACAGGAATATATACAAACGTTGGAAACATCTCTACAAGAGGAGATGTCCCGTCATGCTCCCTTATATGGAGCTGGTCTGGAAGCTCTCTCCATGAGTGAACTTGAGACACTTGCACGTATTCATGAAGAGGGGCTTCGGCAAGTCCTGGCCTTGCAACAACAACGCAAGGGCAACTGTGGTGAGGTCTTGGTAATGAACATTGACCCTTTAACGAATAATGCATCACTCCATCCTCCACTAAGTATGTATGGTACACCACCTCCAATGGCTTTAGGAATGCCTTCAGTAATCCCCAATGGTGTTGGAATCCATAGCAATGGCCATCTAAATGGTGCTGTGGGCCCTTGGTTCCCTCCAACTTGAGGACCGTCTATATATTGATGCATTTTTCCAAATATGATTCAATTGAGTGTTTGGCAGCATACGCTTGCAATTTCATCCAGCTTGGTTTTGTATTTTATCCACATGAAATTGTTCAGTGTATCCTGATGATATTTTTCGAGAAAATGAACAACTCATTTGTATACTGGCTTTTAATTGTAAATTGGCAGAACGGGTATTCTATTGTTAGATTTCACTTTCATGTTCCACTGTAAATTCAAACGCAGAAGCCCCAGGGTCTGCAATTAGGATTCTGTAGCATCTGCGAAGACAATACATGTTATGAAAATCAGAAATTCATTTTTCATCAAATGAATACAAAAGATTTATAAATGCAAATTTTGTACAATGTTAGTATCAATGAATTCTAAGTGGAACAAAAGCCTAAGAAAAAATAAGAGTGCTTTTAGATTCAATACTATGCAATTACAGTCACAAAACTGACCTCTTATAAATTGAAAAGTGAGTATCTTCAATTGAACCATAAGAAGTGTTCTAGAAAGATACTAAGCATTCTAAGCTTAATGATTTGCAGCTGCCCATATACCTTTGGTTGTATGGTAAGTGGGAATTACCTGATACAACAAGGCTCCAACCTTGTTGGATATACCCCAAAAAATAGATTATGAACTGTTGCTACCAGATATTGGCTATAATTGGAATTTAAAGTTAATATTTTAAAAGAAAGAAGACATTATATTAGTGGCCATGGTGACCAAATTAGTTTAAATGTGACTCAAAAGTTAGTTCCATGTACAGTGGAACCTACTGGAGTGGAAAGATCCCTAGGAATTGAACAATAATTAACTAAAATAATGTCAACATATTTAATATTTAAAAAAAAAAAAAATTCAGTCCTTTCATCTGAGGCTATCACCAATCTTTCCCAATTCTACGCTCACTCGCCACATCCATTTCCGTCCATATTTTTATTATGTTTTAAATTTTATATTTCGAATATGAAAAGAAAGAATTAGTCACTGATTATTTTTAATAAATGTTCACGAAAGTAGGAATAGCCCAGATTTAATATAAATTTATAAAATGAATTGAACAATATCTGGTAAACCCCAAAATTTTGAAAATCAGAACATTATTTAGTTAAAATTACGTGGCCCAATTCGCAAAGGAACTCTTAATAAACAAGAAGTTTTCCATAGGGAACTAAAGAATACTTAAAAAAATGCTTTCTTTGAGGAATAATATATTTGAAACTTAAGGCTGTGAAAAGGATTTTAAATCAAAAGAAACATATCGTTAATCTTATATCATCTTTAAGAGTGACTATGGGTTGAATGGTTCTTTCAATGAAAAGAACTAAGCATATGCATTCTCATTAGTATGAACTACTTTTATATTAATGTAGTTCTTAGAAATTCTAAAAGAATAGTTTCCAATTAATAAGAAATTGTTGAATTTATAGAAAATCTCATAATTGGTGTTAAAATGTGAATGAAGAATAAGAAAGTCTACAATAATAGTTAAGTTATTGTTTTTATAATGATATTTAAAATTGATTTCATTCAAGGTCTATATTTGTTGGTTGATCTTGAAGGCGTACCTTATTTAAAAAAAATAAATCAAATTATATACTGAAAAAACAAATCCCCTTTTATATGACAGTCTTCCTAATTTTTTGTTTATATTTCATAGCACAAATGTATAAATATGGCCGCACAATAACCAAATTTAGTCTTTAGCCTTTTGAGGGGTATATATTTTTTAATCTAGGTAGGTGTATATATTTTTTAATATAGGGAGGGGTATATACTTTGTAATATAGGGAGGGGTACATATTTTTTCATAAAAATGATTATATGATTAAATTATCAATTGTCATTATAAAGAGTCAGGTTCTATCAAACATGCCCCTTGATTTGTATATAAATACTTATTATAGGTGTGCATACGTGCCTTTGTGTTTGTGTACGTTTGCTCACATTTGTGTGTATATGCATGCACATGTGCTCACACTTGTGTGTCTCTCTTTATGTCCCTATTTTTGTGTGTTTGTGTTTGTGTATAATAGGTAATATAACAAATATTATAGTATAATAGTGAAGATTGAAGAATACCATCTAAAATAATAATAATGAACATTAATAACAAAACAATGTTTTTCCCTTCAAAATCTGTTTTTACCCTAATATCAAAAACAAAACAATGTTTTTATTTTGACATGTTAAAGATACAACTACGGTCTAACCATTATATTAACAACAAAAAATAATTATTCAAAGCTTTTTAATTCATAGCAAAGGCCATTATCACCATTGCTTAGTTATTGGGGAACTTAGCCAACATTGTTCTTCAATGAGTTTGGGTGGGGGAAGTTTTCTCTTAACTCTCAAAGAATAGTTTCAACCTAATCTTAACACCCAAACACATGAGTTTAATAAGTTGAATATGGCCAAGGTGAAGAGGATATGAATACATAACAACTTTGGGATTGCTAATTGGATGTGGTGTTGACTTTGACTTGCAAATGGAAGTTGAATTGTTTGTGTTTGTTTTTGGTGTTTGATTAATGTTTTGATTGTTGGACATTTACTTGCTTGTTGAGTGTTCAAGTGTTGAGACTAAGTTTTGAAGCACTTGGTTTGAATGTGCAAGGGCCTAATTTGTGTGGTTTTTAGCTTGTTTTGCATGGTCATATTAAATGCTCATATAATCAAGATTGTAAACTAAATGAAATGTTTTAGTAAATAATGTCATGTGGAATATATTGAGATTAATCATGTTTTTGTATTTTTCAATGTGTAAATGATTCACAATCTGATAATGAATACTAAAACCTGGAAATAGTGTAACTATTATTTTTTAATTTTCTTGTTTTGAATGATTTATATGCAAATTAAGATGGTTTAAGCCAAATATTTGAACAAACTAATATGCAAGTCTTAAACAATTTTTATCTCTTATTTTTGTTTCAAACACCCTTTGAAAAACGCTTCTAAGAATCAATGAGTAACAAACCAATCTAGATGTTCCTTTCACTTCATTTTTTATCTAGTGTTTTTGGGATGCTTGTGCTTGGATTTGTTAGTTTTCTAGAAAAGCATGCTATTATTGTATAAACTAATTTAATATGATAAGATTATTTTAATTTCTACACTAAATCTAGAACTTACATCAAAATGCTACAAATCATGAGCATATAAACTATCTATTTTATCTAATCTAATCTATGAAATTATTCTAATAGAAATAAATGTAGTAGATGAATCTCCATACCTTGGAAATGATGATCAAGATGATGTAGATTGTTGATTGTGTGCTAATATTGTCCTTAGGGACCCAACTTCACCTTTTCCTTTCCTCTATTAAGGGTCTTCCTTTGATGGTAGGGAGAAAATAAAAGAATCATTATAGAGGATGCCAAAGGCCAAAGGAGGTTGTTGTAAGGAAATATTTGAAGCTACTAGTGGTTAAGTAGATAGTTTAGAGGTTGTATGGCAGTAACAAATTGTAATTGTGTTTTAGGATTTGTTGAAAACTTGCAGGAAAATTCCCTTAATAATGGCTAAAATGAAAAATCCCTTAGATTTAACCTTCAATTCTTTCCAATCTCTTACCTCTAAGCCCTAAGAAAAAAATATTAATAAAATTACCCTTTCTACACCTAATATCTAGTGGTTAATTTTTTTTTTTTTTTTCCAGTATTAGATATCCCATTATTAACTAATGTGTATGATATGGTTAAAGCTAATATGCATACACAATATACCTATGCCCATCACATATCTATGCATGGTCAGATGAATGATTAGTAAATGAAGTCAAAACATCATTTTCTTTCAAATAAATGTGAGTTTCAATGGTTAGAGGCATAATTGGGTATGTAACATAGTTGGTTGATGCATGCACTAATAAAATGAGGTCATGGATTGGAATCACAGCTTATTGCATAATCACATGTTGAAAAATACAGTTCAAAAATATTCAAAGCATTTCTCAAGTGATGAGATAGGCATGCATTCATATTTGATGGGAATAGGTATGTTTTGTAATAAGAATAGCCTTCATTGCATGATATTGCCTATCTAGTGACACACTAGGGCACACACATCACAAGATATTTTTCCAATTTTCACTTTTTATTATCGAAGTTTTATTTTGTAATATTTATGATAGATTTATACATCATACACACAAACAAATAATATAAATAAATCTATGCAAGAGAAGTAATGCTAACAAAATATTAAGTGCAATAGAAAGAATGAATGATACATTCACGATATGAGAAGATAATTTACACTGAGAAACCCTTTCAAGAAAAAACCACCCAAAATACAATTTTTGTTGTATTAAATTAGTCATTCACACTATACTAAAATATTTCATAATTGTGAAGGGCGAATGGGCTCAATGAAGTTTGTGTTGTACTATTTATAAAGACATTATTCTCTACATTTTGAGCTACATTTTGCCTCCTTTTGGGCATGGTTTACTCACATATGAGTTCGATTTAGGGAGAGAGTATTTGTCTCTCCAATGGTTTTTTTATTTGATAAGAGGTTGTAGGATCTAAACCCATTATTTTAGAGAAACAAATTAAGGCAACCATTGTTGCAACAAGAAAGAAGATGCTAATTGATTCATTGCTAGCAAAAAGTAGATGCATTCTATCCTTGGAAGAAAATCTCATAGTTAGTCTAGATACCAGTGCATTTAAGAAGAATGTTTCCTCTTTGTATGAAAGAAGTAGAATATGTAATTTTTTAGGGGCATGACTCTCGTATGAGTTGCATGTATTGATTAGGAAAAATTGGAAGCATAATGCTAAATCTGAAATCATATCTTGTGTTAGAGGATACTTAATCATTGCATTTGCAAATGCATTGGATAGAGACAAGATAGGCTCCACATTTATTAAAAAATATAGGTCTCTTCATGAAGCATTGACATTTGGGCTACAAGCTCATTGAAGAAATTCCCACAATATTGGTATAGAGTCACCTTTATAACCTTTCCCAAAATTTTTGGTCCAAATATGTTTTTGACTTAATTGACAACTTGTTGGGAACAATGATGAACATACTGAGATATTGTCACATGAAAGGTTTGTCCAATTATGTAAGGATCTATGTTTTTTTTTTTTTTGATAAGATAAGCAACATTTTCAGGGTGCTATACCCTTTACACTAATGTAAGGATCTATGCTTGAATTATATCTTTCTAATCTATTGTGAAGAATGTTACTCTAAAAGTTGAGGCAAGTGGAATGGGAATAAAATCTAGATTACAAAAATATCTTTTTGATGTAGAGCTAGCCATGAGTATGGTCACTTGACTAGAGATTTCCCTTCTTGGAAAAGGATGGGCATGCAACAAAAAATTGCTCAAGAAGGAAAAATGAAGAATGATTCATTAATTGTAAAATAAGGAACACCATAAGAAATAGAAATAAAAATGACACCATAGGGGCTAATAAAGAGGACATGCATTTAGGAAAATTAAAAGAAATGAAAGATGACGAATAATCTATCCCAAAACCTAATTTCAAGAGGGAAGCAAGACAACAAAAAGTGAGAATCTCTTAGAGGGCTATGGGTTCAAAGGGGATTTGGAGAAATTGATGGAAGAACCAAGATTTAGCTCAAAAGGTACAACGAGGAAGTATGGGATGCAAGGAAAGCTGAAAAAAATGACCACGTTTCTAGAGAGGAAAAACAAATAAGGAATAGAGAAGAATGATGAGTGGACAAAGGATTTAAGCTCAGATCAAGGTGGGATATTTTGTCATGAAAGAAAAAATAGAATGATAAGTAGAGACTTGGGGAAAACTAGGATAGGTAGACCAACTAAACACGATTCATCCAAAATGTTGCCATGGCTAATATAGTCACATGTAATCAATTCCAATTGGAGGACATCTTGGTGAGCACTAAGCAACCTAAACAATTCCAATGAAGTTAATCTCATGGAATATTAGAGGCTTCAATGCCCCTCCCAAGAGAATATTTCTCAAAAGGCTCTTGGAAAGGTATAAGTGAGAAACTCTATTATTGCAAGGAACTAAAAATGAGTATTCCTAGAAGTGGAATCATCAAGTGGGACTACCATCTTCTAGAATTTTACAAATTTCCCCCATCTTTGAGTTATACTCTGATAATTGGTGGGCATGTGATATCCAATGCAAAAACTCCATAATAGATTTTGACTTGATAAATATTTATGGTTGACAATATAGTTGGGTTAAGGAAAGGTGTTTGTTCCATATTTAGTTCATAATATAGCCTCATGATAATACAAAATAGGTTGTAGCAAAGGATTTTAATGGCATAACATATGCCACAAAGAAGCAAGGGGAAATTTCGGCCTTTAAGATGGAACTAGCTTGGACATACGTATAGATGACAAACATATAGGATGTCAAACCTCAAAATAGATGGATGACTTGGTTTAATAGAAGATTTTTTTTCTCATATTGCAAGGCAACTTGATAAATTCTTGGCATCCATGAAATAGACAGAGATGAATCTAATATTTAGTTAAGTTATTATTTAGGCAAGCTCAGATCACTTGCCCATTGCTATAGGAATAGAGGAAGACCTTGATTTCTAAGTCAAATACCTTTCATATATGAGAAGTTGCAAATTGAGTACCAGGATCTATATAGCATAGTCTCATTAGGTTGGAAGTTTTCCTCACAAAGGTATAGAACTAATAATTTTTTTCTCCCAAACACAAAATTTTGAAAGCAAAAATTAATGAATGAAATAAAAATGTTCCAAAACATTTTCCACATAAAAATTCACCTGGAAAAGAAATGGAGGAAGTTGAAAGTTCTATTATGCAGTAAGGTTTTAGTGACAACCTAAAATATAAAGAACAAAAAATGGTTTCTCAATTAGATGGCATTCACAGTAGAAGATATATTTTGAATTGAAAGTTCAAAGTGAAATGTCTTAGAGGGGGAGATAAATATACTAAAATTTTCTCCTTGTCATGTAAAATGGGGAGATAAAGAAATACCATATCTAAACTAGTAATTCAAGATGGTTAGAAAGTGTAAGAGACTAAGGAATATCTCCTCGCGTATTGGGAAATAATTCTACATGAGGATAATGCAAACACAGATAGGGAGTTGAATCTTTTTATCCAATTTATCTTTAGGTTGCTTACCAAAATTGGTGATTAAGCACTCCTTGCATAAACCACTTGAGAAGAATTTTATGAAGTGGTTTTTGATATGAAATTAGATGAGGCTCTAGGTCCTAATGGATTCCTTGAATTTTTCTTTCAACATTTATGAGATCTAATTGGAGATGATCTATGGGATATTGGGAAAGGATTTGAGGGTCCCAAATTTGTACTCAAGTATTTGAACTCCACTTTTTTTATTCTTATTTAAAATCAAATCGAGGTTTTCAAGCATGATAAATTTAAACCCATCTCTCCTTATAACACAATTTAGAAGGTGATTTCCAAATTGATAAATAATAGGGTATTTTTTTCCTTTAGATATGATCTTGGAGGAATAAACAAGATTTTTGTAAGGAAAACATATAATGGATGGTATTATTGCCACTGATGAACTTGCTCATTCTCTAGTAGTTGGCAAAACAAAAGTTATGCTCATTAATTTGGATAGCTTGAAAGCCTATGATAAATTTAATCGGTCTTTCCTAGAAAGGTCTTGCAGAATTTTGGGTTTGATAAGGTTAAGATAAAATGGTTACCGAGTTGTTATCCACAACTAATTTTATAGTCATCATAAGTGATTATGTGAAAGGTTTCTTCAAAAGTTCAAAAGGGTTAAGACAAGGGGATCCTCTCCCCCCTTGCCTCTTCATTATTATGGTTGAAGCTTTGGGAAGAATAAATGTGCATGTTAGAGAACATAGGAAAATAAGTGGGCTAAAGGTCTCTTCAAATGGGAGATCTCTTAGTGACAATTTGTTAATAACACTATACTTTTTCCCCTACCTTCCTTGGAAGAAGCAAGAAATTTGGGACTTGCTAAGAAACTATGCAATATCTCTAGTCAAAAGGTTAATCACTAAATCTAAAATTTTCTTGAATGCCAAAAAGGATGAGAAAATCTTCTAATCTTCTAATCTTCTCCCTTGATAGATTTGACCTTCTAACCATGGACTTGGGATTTTCCCTATTTTTGGGAAAAATTAAGGAGCGATGGGATCCTATTCTCCAAAGAATTAGTAGCAATTTAGTAAGATGGAAAGTCAACTTCTTTTCCTTAGCAAGGAGACTCACCCTACTCAAATTTGTTCCACAAGCTATTCCTCTATATTGAATTTCTTTACTCTTGGCTCTTAAAAGTATTATACAAAATCAAGGTCATTGTGAGGACTTTTCTATGGTAAGACATGATGGAAACTCAAAGGTTTCTCCTACTAATTTGGGTGAAATTGTGCGAGTCTCCCAAATATGGAGGTAATGACATTCAAAATATTATAATCTTTAATTACAAAAATGATATGAAATTTCATAATTGAATGCTCAAATGTTTAAATCTTGAAATATGCAAGAACAAATATTTAGAAGGAAGGAATGCAATTTATTTTATTTCCTTAAAAGATCCTAAAAAGTGTACAATTCGAAAAAAGTAAAGTTTGTTAAAAGAATGTTTCTAGATCATTATTAATATAAATAGATATTGTTTTGGAAAGATGTTCTAGATCCTAGATCAACCCTTATGTTAGACTATAACTTATGAATCCTTATAAATTTAGGCTACTGACCTTTGGGGAGATAACACCAATAATTATTGGATGGACAAAGGTACAGGTGATATCATTTCTAGATCTTGGAAAAATTTCAAATTGCATTATGGGAAAGAGGACAAAGTCTCTAGAGATCTCAATCAACTTATCAACAATTTTACACCTGGGAGTAGTTCAAAAGGGGACACTCTAGTTGGAATAAGAAGGGGAGTAGAGTTTAGATAGTGAAAGATGGCTACTTTTTTGTGGTTAAAGAGAGGGGTGGTTCTCCTTTAGGCATTTAGTTGAAGATACGGCCTTCCAAGGCTTGGGAAAAGGCCAAAATTTCCACTGAATGAGGAAGAAGTTAACCATTTTCTTCTTCAATGTCTGTTTGTGAGACATATTTGGTGCTAATTCCTTTCCTCTTTTAACTCTTGTTACATTATTTTTCAAGCATTCCTTCTCCTCCTCATATCATGGTTATTGTTTCTCCTTTTTGGTTGATTGTAGTTTGAGTAAGAGTTCGAATAATAGGTGATGCCAGTGAGCACATGGAAGTGGTCATTGTAGATGCATATGTGGTCAAATTCCTCATATTTCCCCAAATTGTCTAAAAGAATAGACTTGTTTTGACAAAAGTCCATGTAACAAAAATAATGCATTCAATTTAGATGGCTTATTTCATTTGTCTAAAAGGTCATTTAGATAGACAATTATCAGTGGTTACATTATGGTAGGCTATATAATAGATTACATATTGTGTAGCTTAGTTTCAAATGCATGAACTTATTGATGTTGGAGATTTGTTTGGTAGGCTATAATAATAGATTACATATTGTGCAAGTTAGTTTCAAATGCATGAATTTATTGATGTTGGAGACTTGCTTGTTTGCTGACTTTTGAGTGTTTAAGATTTTTCTACTTAGTCTTTGTTGGACACATGTTACATAATGATAAGTTGGTTGTTCAACAGGTAAGATGATTTTGATTGTCTTGTATTGGTATTGTGTTCAAATATTACTTCACAAAACATTTTACACAACATTTTTAGTAATACTCGTGTTTGTGTCATATACAATGGTGGAGGTGAGGGTGATGACCAAAAAATGTATTGCAATTTAAGAGCATCACTCCTTCCATAGTATTATTAAATAAGTACATAATATTCTTTTGTTAATTTTTTTTTAGATGTCATTTGTCAAATAAAGCTATTATTCTTCCATTGTTATTTCTTTTATTTAAAGCAAAATTAGTATTTCTTTATTTTAGTTAGTAAGAAATTATTAATGAGTATAATTACAATTTTTTTAATTTTTAATTTTAATATAAAATTAATTTACAATTACTAAATTGTATTAATAATATGATTTTATCATAATTTTGTTACATAAATTATTTTTAATTGTAGATGGCATGCACCACTTAAACTTCCATATTCTCACTTGTCATTCTTTATCATGTACATATTTGTGCCATTCTTCTTAATATGGTTGTGTGTCTTTGTGTCATGCTACTTTTAATCTTTTGTGCCACCTCGAATCTTACTCATTTCATATTGTCACGCCATTTCCTATTATTTATATGCACCATATTCTTCAACATTTCCATGTAAGCTTCTTTACATTGAGAATGATGTTGATTATTTCCATTGTCTTGCATCCTCTATTGTGCTACTAGCTGTTGATTTTTAAAGGCAACTCAATATCTCATAGAGCGGAAGGGAATGTCTTGGGTATATATATATATACTTGTTATTAGGTAAAGTATTTTGTTTAATGGAAATACTTATATATATTTTTATAACAATTTGATGGAGCATATTATTATTGATTTTATCTTTTATTTATGTATAATTTTATAGATTAGGAATATATTTATTTCAATGATTTAGATTTCACAAGATTCACATTTTATATTAGTAGACATGTTCTTGTAATTTTGCACATGTATTAAAATGAGAATAAAATATAGATGGAATAAGTATATAACCATGCACTTTTGTCCTCTTGTTTCACATCAATTGAATTGATGATTTTAGTACATGTCTCTTCAAAGCACAACTTCCTCAAACTATTTTACAAACAAAGAAATTTTAGAATGTACCACATCCAACAATTTTAATCAAGTCTTAAATTCTTTTATCTTTCTAGACAAATACAATTATAATAGATAAAGGATATATATCATTTCTTTTCAAAACTAATACATAATAATGATGCTATAAATAAAATAAATGTTTTCTTAGATGTAGTCTAGGCTAATTTAATAATTTGCATACACATAAGTACAACTAACCTAGAGTAATAAATGATAACTGGGTATTCATAACTTTGATAATTACAATAATTATTTGGGAAAGTAAATGAGAGGATGTGTACTTGGCTTGATGACCAAATAATACACAGTCTGATGTAGATTTGAGTTTGTTATACCCTCGGATTTGGAATAGGGAATCATAGTTTGATTTTTACCTCAAGATTAAAATATTCTTATCTTTTAGGTGCAAGTTGAGAGAAAGGGTTGGGATTGAGTCTATTGTCATAAATCTATCATGTACATGAGGACTTGATATGAAAATATATAGAATTATACTTTTCACTTTGCCTAGCTTGTCTTGAATTCCTCTTCCTTTCCTTATATTTGAGGGTTGGTAGTAGTTAAGAATACCTTTGTAGGGTTGTTAGTATGTCACAATAATGCATGTTATCCAGAGTCAACTTGCAAAAGTGTGTACACAAGATTGGAAACACCACTCTTCATACATGCAAATGCTCCTAAGAATGCTCAAAAAGAACTAGATTCATTTTATTTCTCTAATTCAGGTGTGAACATGCAAATTATATGCTTGGAATGCATCAAGATATTTAATGATTAAATGAATGTTTTGAAAGCCTTTAAATATAAATATATATCAATAAATCATGCTAGTTTGTGTTTAGTTGGCCCTTGGAGGGAAAAAGGTTTGGTGGGAATAGATTAAGTTTCATTTTTAAATTTTATATTTAAAGTCAAGGTCTAGGGACTCAAGGTCAACCCCATGACCACAAACTTGACCTGAGCCCAAAAAATAAGTGGATCAAGGGAGTATGTGTGTACATGGATAAATTTACAAAATGTATGGGATAATGTGAACATAGTGATATAATAGGATCAGGTGTGTATTAAAGTATGATATGGATAGTTAGGTGGCATATGACAAGAGACTTGAATTTGTATAAATTACGCCATTTATCAATATACTTATGTATGAGTAAGAAAATTTCACCATTATATTTTTCTTGCACTTTGAGGTGCATGCAAATCCTAGAATGATCATGTGTGTAAAAGTATGTAGGTTTCACAAACATGCATGCAACTTTAGTAAATATTTTCACTCTTAAAGGATATCACCATGGGGTCCATATAAAGCAATGAACTCAATGTGCCTTATACACACATGCCCCATTTTTCTTAGGGAAAAACAAGGACCCCTTTCTTTTTTATTGCTTCTTGGCTTGTTTGTTTGCTTTTAGTTAATTGTGTTTAATTTATGTTTTAGTTTAGGGTTTTTGAATATTTTTACCATTTTCATATTTTTAGAGTTGGTCATCCTGGAATGTTTGTAAAGGAATCTCCAAAACTTTGATGTTTTATATGTCAAATTTGTAAGGGGCTTATCTTGCCACCTTGTTATAATTTTGGAGTTGGTCATCTAATCATGAATGCCAAAACATCTCTGAAACTCCAATGCTTGGGATATGATGTCACTTTAATGCATTTCCTAGCTTTGCATTAATGAATTTTTTTCCCACATGGGATATTTTCCTTTTGATCCCTTTTTTTCCTTTTTGTTTTCACTTTGCTTTATTTTTCCTTCATATTTTTCTCAAGCCCTATAAATGGTTTTCTTGATTCCTCATTATTTTGAGTATTGATGAGAATATTGTTGTTGTAGCATGTTCACATGCTCACATATTTGTTGTGTTGGTCAATGGTCATTCCTTGACCCCTCTGTCCATGTTTTCCATCATTTTACCAAGTAGGTTTTATTTTGCATTAATGGGGGTTAAAGTTTGATTTTTAGAGATAGTTTCCTTTTCCATAGTTTTTTGTGTGCTTTTCTTGTCTTTCATGTGGTTATGGAATTGTGATTCATTTTTCCCTTCTCCGATTTCATGTTTTTCTTGCTATTCTTGTGTGCCCTAGTCATATAGTCCTATTCTCCATTCAATAGATATGTTCATGAGGGTTGTGAGTTATTTTTTAATTGATGATATCATGATGACATCATCCTTCTACAAGCCTTGATGTTTGGTGTAGTGATGTAGGGCATCCTTGATGCACCTTTGATGCACTTTGTTGTCATGTTACAAAAAAATGTATTTTGGTTTGTTTTGGGTCAATAAGGTCATTGAAGACCATTTGGAGTCATTTAGGACCATTCTAGGATGTTTGGCTGCAATGTTGTAAAAAATTGTAAAAGTTGCAAAATGTTGTCATTATTGTCAAAAAAACTTGTAAAAGTTGTCATTATGGTTAACCAAGGAGTTAGTGGTTGGTTTTTCAATTGGAAATGGTTGTAATGTGATAAATATAAAATTTAATCTAGAGCACCAAGGTTGGAGAAGGTTGGAGGAAAAGTTGAAATGAGAATACTTCATTTTGCCATGTTTTTACTTACATTTTCTGTGTGGGACAAACTTTAACTCGTTGGTACAGCCTTGTATGGTATAGTACAAACATGAAATAAATTGGAAAGGTTGAATATGTCTTTTAATATTATAATTATTTTTTTTTGAATCAATTTCATTAAGTTTTGAGTGAGATATGACAATTTTATTGAGGGCAGGTCTGTAAGTTCATTTTTTTGAAAAGTTGCAGTCTAAAAAAAAAATGGTATGGATCTGTATGGTCTGGTACAAACCTACACATGCCTTGGGAGGATGGTGCTGTGTCTTACCTTACAAATTATTTTGGTTTCATGCATTTTTGTTGAGTTCTATGTGAGTTATGACATTTTTACTAAGAGTAGGTCCAAAACCTGCCTAGGGTTTCCAACGAACTAGAAAAATTCATATCTTTGTTTCCCACCTTCAAAAAGTTATGAAAATTGGTATAAAGTTATGTTTTAAGGATATCTAAAAACCATTTTGGGCTCAAGCCTTTAAAAGTTTTCATGTGAGAGGAATCAATGACAATGTGCTCTCATTTGCTTGAAAACTGTCATAAAATCACAGTTGCTAAGGGTTTGATGAAACCAATGCATTGTCTAGTTTGGGTTGGATAGTAAATCACTGTAATGCATCATAGGAGGTCTACATAGTCTATGTCTTTCCTATTTCATGTTGTTTCCTTTGTTGAATGGATTTTAGGCTTCAAGGACAATGTTACCAAGTTGCTTTAGAGTGCACCAAGGCATGATTACAAATGGATTAGTCTTTTGAAAGTGTCAAGTTGTGTTAAGTGAAGTCTTTCTTTGCATCATTTTTGGTATCCGAGCCGAAAGCTCTTTGGGAAATAATTTATTATTTTGGCTAATGTGGTTTAGTGAGATTTGATGTTTAAGGATGACTCTTAATAAGAAGAAAGATGGGAAAAGGGCATCATCATTATTAAATACATTGTTCAAAGTGGTAGAGAGGCTACAAAAGGAAGAAATGGCCGCTAAGAAAGAAAGCAAGTTGGTAAAGGAAAGATTATTCTCTACCTGCAAGTCCAAAGGTAAATGCTGTCAAGTTGTGATTTTAGATAACTACATGGATAATATTATTTATGAATGTATGGTAGATAAATTGGTTTTGGAAAGAATACAACACCCCACACCATATTTAGTGAGTTGGATTCAAACAGGTAATCGTATGTGAGCAATGCAAAGTTGAGTTTCACATAGGAAATTATAAGGATGAAATAATTTGTGATGTTATGCATTTGGATGTATGTCACATTGTGTTTGGAAAGTTGTGGCATTATAGTAGGGAAACAAAGTATAACAAGAAAAACAACACCTATGAGTTGGACAAAGATGGGAAGAAATATGCATTAGTAGCCTTGAAGGGTGAGTGCATAGGAATTGAAAGCTTATTGTTAGGCAAGAAGACATATGTACGACAGTATGAAGCAAAGACAATGGGTAATGGATAAGGTAATAAAACTTGAAAACATGTTGTTTGAAAAACCAGTTGAACAAGAAATGGAAGAAGTTTCTTTTTAATTTTCTCAAACTAATGAAAATAATAGTGATGTTGATGTTGAAGTGGGTGATGTTCAGGAAGAAGAAGAGGCGACAAAATAAGCTATAAAGGAATCACAAATAGTCCAAAGAGAGAAGAGAGTCATGGAGGATAAGGAGATAGCATGGTTCTCAAGAGAAGAATCGAGAGTTGAGAATGTTGATGTCAAGGAGAATAAAATAATGGATGAGCAATTTAAAAATAAAAATGAATAGCTGGGTAAGGTTGAGGTGAAGCCAAATATTTTGGAGAATAATTGAGAGAAAAGAATGTATGGTACACCGCATGAGGTGGATGAAGAAGTGAAGTATGAAGAAGAAGAATATGATTTCTTTAAAATGTTTTTTTCTTGTGTAGGTAAAAAATAAAAAGTGGATGAGAGTGAAAATAAATTTGCAATTGTAGTCCAACCTCAAGCTAGAACAAGAAAACAAACAAAAGCACATGGCTACATTGTACCAAGTTGGCCTTGGCTCAAGAAGCATGTTGTTGGACCAAAAATCACAAGTGAACCAATTGATACAAATGTAGTTGAGATCCAACAAAAAGAAAAAAATGCAAGCATGCAAAGGAATTGGAAGACAAGAAAGAAGATTCATATTTGAGGCGGACCTCAAATTTCTTTTCCTTGGGAGTATGATGCAAGGGCATCCTTGATGCACCTTTGATGCACTTTGTTGTCATGTTGCAAAACTTTGGATTTTGGTTTGTTTTGGGAAAATAAGGTCATTGAAGACCATTTGGAGTCATTTAGGACCATTCTAGGATGTTTGGCTGCAATGTTGTCATTATTGCCAAAAAAACTTATAAAAGTTGTCATTATGGTTAAACAAGGAGTTAGTGGTCAGTTTTTTAGTTGGAAATAGTTGTAATATGATAAATGTGCAGTGTAATCTTGAGCACCAAGGTTGGAGGAAAAGTTGGAATGAGAATACTTCATTTTTCCATGTTTTTGCTTGCATTTTTTTGTATGGGACAACCTTTAACTTATTGGTACGCCCTTGTATGGTACAATACATACATGAAATCAATTAGAAAGGTTGAATATGCGTTTTAAGATTATAATTATTTTTGTTTGAATCAATTTCATTAAGTTTAGAGTGAGATATGGCAATTTCATTGAGGGCAGGTCTATAAGTTCATTTTTCTGAAAAGTTGCAATCTAAAACACGCATGGTATGTATATTTACGATCTGGTACAAACCTGAACATGCCTTGGGAAGATGGTGTTGTGTCTTACTTTACAAATTCTTTTGGTTTTGTGCATTTTTGTTGAGTTTTGTGTGAGTTATGGCATTTTTACTAAGAGCAGGTCCAAACCCTACCTAGCGTTTCCAACGAACTAGAAAATTTCATATCTTTGTTTCCCACCATCAAAAGTTATAAAAATTGGCATAAATTTCTATTTCAAGGATATCTAAATGCCTTTTGGGATTGAGCCTTTAAAAGTTTTCATTGTGAGTAATCAATGACAGTGTGCTCTCATTTGCTTGAAAACCGTCATAAAATCACAATTGCTAGAGGGTTTGATGAAACCAATGCATTTTCTGGTCATGGTTGGATGGTAAATCACTATAATGCATCATAGGAGGTCTACACAGTCTATGTATTTCCTATTTCATGTTGTTTCCTTTGTTGAATGGATTTTAGGCTTCAAGGACAATTTTACCAAGTTGCTTTAGAGTGCACCAAGGCATGATTACAAATGGACCAGCCTTTTGAAAGTGTCAAGTAGTGTTAAGTAAAGTCTTTCTCTACATCATGTAGGACTTGCATGCTTGGTTTTGATAACCCATTTTTGGGATGAGTTCCTTTGATGCTCCAAAGCTCAAATTCCTTAGTATAATATTTTATCTTTTTCAAAGTTGGGGTTTTGGTCATGCTCTTAGTTAGGTACTCGTTTTTTAGTCTCTCCAAAGTTTGATCCTTGATGTTTTACACTAATTTACCTTTTGAGATCCTAGTTTTAGAGTGATCTTATTTAGGTACTATTTTAGTGGTTTCTCCAAGGTTTGATCCTTAATATTTTACACTTTACCTTTTAGGATCACGATTCTAGAGTTCTTTTATTTTAGTACTAGTTTAGTGGTTGCTCTAAAGTTCAATCCCTAACAATTTATAATATTTTACTCTTTCAGAATCATGAATTTGGGCTTACCTTTATTGGTATACTCATTAAGGAGTACCCTTGATCTCCTTTATTATGGCACCTTTTATAAGAGATTAAACACTCCGAGGCCACTTAAATAAATGCTCCTATTATGCCCTTAGACTTCAAAATTTTTGGATCCTCAATACCTAAATCATGAATCATAATAGGATCCTAAAGTTTGACTCTCTAATAGATTTGCTGTGATATTGTGGTGCAACTATGATGATAATTTATATGCTTTTCTATTTACTATATTTGAATATAATTTAGTGAGGTTATAATAGTTTGATTTGGCCAATAACAAATCCATGAATATTGCATGGTTGAAATATCAAATGGCCTTGTGTGTACATGACAACACATATGCAAGAAGATCAACAATAACTAAAAATTATTGAAATGGAAATAAAGGGATATCTTCCTACATCAACATGCTCTCATGGATGAATATTGGAGATATAGATCTTGGACATGTGGATGCTGAAGAGTTCTTACAAATTTTCAATGTTGAAGGAGATATAACACCCATGACCCAAAGCATGGAAAAGTCAAGGTTGGTATTGGCTACTACTTTTCTTGTTTATCTCTAATATCTAGAGCTATTTTTGTCTTGTAGCAAGGCATATAATTAGAAGAAAAGAAATATATTGGGATTTGTATTGTTAGTATGGAGCCTTAATTTAGAGGAGGAGTTGTTGTAATCGGTTTCCAAGTGGGAAATTGTTGGTAATGGAGCATGATCTTGTTAAAGGTCTACTTTTTTGGTGTTTTTGTAGTCGTATTTGTAGCCATTTCATTTTGGGGGGAGTGAAGGGGAGGATTTACCCTCCTCCCCCCTGGGGGTGTGAGGGGGCTATTCCCTTAACGGGGGTTTAGGGGTAACACCCCCAAAGCCAAATTTTAGAAACATATTTAAATCATAAAATATTATTTTTTATTATAAATTTGGACTGTTCATCATTAGGTCACAAATTTGATAGTAGAGGTTATGTTGAATTTTTTTCCTTAGAAGGAAACCCTCTTTTATGAGGGCATTGTATTATGACCATGTATTGTGTGTGGATAATATGATAGAGAGAAGAGGAAGTTAAAATGGACACGTTGTAGGTTGTATCCCTTCATTTTGTTAAAAAATAAAAAAAGGAAGTATTGGTTATTTTTCCTTTGAAATAGGCCATATTGGGTGAACCACATATATCTATGTCTCTAAGTTTTGTGTTATTTTATGTTTTATTTTTGTATTTATTTTATTGTATATTGCTTTGTAATCCTATTCCTAACAACCATATCATATAAGACATTAGTTAAGATTTTATTAAAAAAGAGTGCTGGGCTTCCCACCTATTCCCAACATGGAGGCATTCAAGTATTATGAGAGTAGAACCACACACGTTTAAATGGTAATTTATTGTTGTAGAGAAGGAATTTTGCAGTGAAGGTGACAAGATTCATCCATAAGAGTGAGTTCTAGGAAGATCCCAAGAATTCCATCACTATTCTCAGTAGGGTCTTTGGTTTGTCTAATGCTAAGGATTTCTATCCTTGGATGTGCTACTTCATCATTCAGATTTGTGATGAAAAGAGGATAGACACGACCACTCTCATTAATGACACATTGCATGAACAATTGTTTAAGGTATTAGAATTTACTAGATTTCATATGACATCTAATTTGGTGTATTTTTTATCCTTTCAAGCCAAATGTTTAGTATTAAATGAAATGGACACCTTAAAAATGGAAGAAGCAAAGGTATATGATCATTATCTCTAGCTAGAATTGAATCAGATTTGGAATATTATAACAAGGTGAATGATGCTGCAACCATAAGGTGTTTGGATAACAATTATACAAAGAGGTTATCTTTGAAGTCAATTAGGGTTGGAAAGAACGACATGGTGTGATGGTTAAGATGTTGTGTTGTAATTATTTCCATCAAGGTTCAAACCCCATTGGGGTGTAATTGTTGAGAATTTATATTGAGGATGAGGTCCCCCATTTGTGACCTCATCGATTCATAGCTCCGGGTCAAACGCGTTTACCCCTCAATAAAAAAAAGTCAACTAGGGTTAGTGATGGTCTGGTAAAGTAGTTAATCTAGATTAAAACCTTATCTTACATCAAAGTGGGTGGATTTGATAAAGCACCCTATATAATCCCTAGGTATCCTAGCAACAAGATCATTTTGTTGAAGCTATACATGTAATTAGTGGAGATATAAATATTGATCAACATGAAACACAAGGATAGAGTTTCCTTCCCCCTCTAGGTAGGAAATTATTCATGCTCTAGTGTGTAGAATGCTAGAACAAATCAACATGAAGTAAATTATTTGACCATGCACTTATGTGAGGCCAAGAGTAGATTTGATCCCATTGACAAGATTTGACCTGATTAGGTCATTCTTTTGGCATGAGCGTATAATAGAGGAATTTTGTATTGATTACCTAGATAAACATAAAGTTAGGATGAGGGATTATTGTAGGATGACACCCCATCTTATTAAGGAGTAAAATTCAAAGAAAGTTACTAAGATAATGCATGAAGATGGAAATGTATTAGACCCTTCCTATAACAAGAACAAAGTTTTCAATAAACCCATGGATAGGATAATTTGGTCTAAATTGGAAGATGTCTTCATTAAGGCTAGAACAAAAGAAATAATTGAAAGAAAAAGAAGGTGGTTGAGGCATCATACTAGATGGATGATCCTCATCCACAATAATAAAAAATATACTAAGGCCCCTACAATAGTTTAAGAACTAGGGGAAGCTTCATCCATTGTAGCACCAAAGAAGACCAAGAAAAAGAAAGACGAGGTTCACAATGTGGAAATGGTTGTGGATTAATATTAGGAAGATGTTGAAGAAAAAACTCTACAAAGAAGAATGAGAAACATATCCTCTACTACTCAAGAGGTAGCTCATATACCACCTACTTCTCCTATTCCTTTATCTCCTCCTCCACAAATCCTAGTTCCCCAGGTCTTCAATAGGACAATTTCTCATAAAGACATATTTGGGAGGAAGAGATAAATATCGATATGATGCAAGAATAGATTCAAATAATTGTAGGAGCTCTGGGAGAAGGTGTGAATCAAGATGATGTGATATATTCTAAGGAAGAGTCCCATACTTTGAATCAATTGGGAACTCCTTCAACTCCTTATTTAAGATTTACCTCAGTGGGGATCCCTCTATCTCCTCCTCCAATTCCTCCCCATTCTACTCCTCCAAGATAACTGAATCTACTGAGAGGACATACATCAAGAAATTTATTTAGGGATTCAATATTTCCTATTTGGCTAAGCTCCACCATTCATAGGAGATAGAGAATATATGGGCCTATTATAGAGATTTTTTTAGGGTTGGTGGGAATGTTCAAGGTTCAACCAAAGCAAAAAAGAGATAGAAAATTTTCCACTAGAGCTAGGATTGCACAATTAATGACTCTTATTGTTGATAAAATTGAGGCTAATATGTAGCCAAAAAATTATTAGGTGCTGACCTTCAATCTTGGCCATCACACATGAGAGGGAGAAAGACAATTCCTCCAAAATTTAGTATGTATTATCTTGGATTGCATGAACAAGGATGATAAAACCAAAGAAGAGCTTAAGGCTCATTTTGGGGAGCTCATAACATATATCAACTACCTCATGGGCCATGTGGATTCAAATACAAACACTCCTATGATCTTAAAGGTATTGAACAAGGGAAAATAAAAACATATTGGAGGTGTAGTAAGTGCTACCATGACTTGGAGGGACTAAGTGGAGACACAAGGAAGTAGACTAATTCATGAAGCCATCTAGTGCTACCATAAGATAAGTAATGAATATGGTACAACGAATAAGTTTGATGACACTCTTGATGAAGAGTTCTTACTAATAGAGGACAAACTACCTCAACTTCAAAAAATGGCTAGGGTTTCATTTAAAAATTCACAAAACAAAGATGTATTGTTTGATGGAAAAATAAATATACATCTAGAGTGGATTGAAGCCACTATATGGAGGGTGAAAGTGTTGAGGGATTGCAAAAAGAATTTTGGTTCAATTATTTGCTGTTTTGCTGGTTTTGACTATCTACGTAACATGGCCAGCTGGACGGAGAGTAGTAACTAATCTATAGGGCTCCCAAGAGTTTTCAGAGTTTAGGTTTACGAGTAATGAGCAGCAAACAGTCTAGATGTGGGTCAACCACTTCAGACCAAACCTAAAGACTCTTGACAACCTTAACCACATAGGAGGTAGAAGGAAGGAATTTTCAAATGTAGTCATGGATAAATTGATAATATTATTGAAGCCCTTCCTTGCATATTTTGGGAAAACCCTAACAAGGTTTTCCATGTTGCTACCATGATCAATGAGTTCATTCGAATAATCATGAAAAATTAGGAGCTGAAGCGAATAAAAAGGAACAATAATTTCTTCCACACTAGAGTTCTAGAGGTGAAGGAAGTGGTAGAGCAAGTCAAGAAGACCCTCTTTGTGAAGAGGCAAGAGTCTAGTTAACCATTTCTTCCAGCTTCAACTTAGTTTTGGAAGCATTGTAAACATTTCAAGCTTAGTTCCCAAACTTATAGGACCAATGGTAGCAACATTGATGAACACTTTGATTTCATTATTTTTAATGGTGTAATAAACCACTCCTTTATGAGTGAATATTATTGTAATTATTTCTTTACCGCTAATTAACAAAAAGTATAATTTAATTTTGGGTCCTGTTTGAAAACAAATGTAAATTATACATTTTGGGCCCAAGAATCAATTTAAGATATAAGCCAACTTGCTCTAGTATGGATGGTGTTAGGAGCCTAGGATGGGTATATATGTTAGTCTTAGAAATATTATCAAAGGTCAATTTTTTTGGAAAATAAGTGGTCTTATATTTTTAATGTAAGTAATCTTGCTGAAAGTTGTAATGCCTATTGTAATACCTGTTTATTTTGAATGCCCTCTCCATTGGTGATGATGTATCTATATTTTATATTTTAAAGATGAATAACTTGGGGAAATCTTGTTAAGTGCTTTAAAGTAGGGCTAATGTGTGAAATCTACGCCTATAATATGGTAGTTTTCTACCTCCAACTCAAATATTTTGTCAAATTACATAGAATATTGCATTTATATAATTTGTGATTGAGTGAAATATTGATAATTGCATTTTAGGTTATCTTTATTTCATAAAAAAATTAGTATTAAGGATAAAATTTAGTGCATCATTGGTTGTTTTTGATAAATTAACTATGGAAAGGGCCCTGATCCTAGAATTTCAGAATATTAACAAATTAAAACATAACAAAAAGACATTGAAAGGTCATGCATGCCCAACAAAAAAGAAGCACCAAAGAAAATAAAAACAACTAAAAAAGCTATAAGAAAGAACTAAGTGCAACACTAACTAATAATGTTCCAGTATACAATCAGGGAGTCCATATATTCCTCCCACACTACCTTCTCCTCATTCAACAACACCCTTTCATTCTTGTCCTCCGCACTCTAGGAATCCTTGTCCTTTGGGTCATGCTATATCTCTATATTCATATAGTTTTTCAAATGCTTCCGTTATTCTAGAGTGGGATAGTGCTATGGAAGAGGACCACTGTTCATTGATGAAGAATAATACATGGGATTTAGTTTCTATTCCTAATGGAAGAAATATGGTTTAGTGTAAGTGGGTGTACTACACCAAGTAGGTAGTTGATGGTTCTATTTAGAGATACAAGGAACATCTTGTAGATAAGGATTTTTCATAGGTTGAGGGTATTGACTACTCAAAGGCCTTTCCCTTGTAGCCAAGATGGATTTAGTTTGCCTTGTTCTTTCTCTTGCTCCATCTCAGAGCTGTCTAGTTTATCAGATGGATGTGAAGATTTCCTTTCCACGTGGTGATCTTCATGTGGAGATCTATATGGATAAACCTTTGGGTTTTTTTCTAGGACTCTTCACTAGTTTGTAGGTTATGTAATTATTTGTATGGTCTCAAACAAGCTCTTAAGGTTTTGTATGAGAATATTGATAGTTTTTGTAGCATTGTAAATTGTCACTTTTGACAATTTCACACTACCTTGACACTATTTTTCCTATAACTTTAATTATAATAATAATTTACCAATTTCAGGGCCAAATTAATAAAATGTTTAATTCCTTATCATCCCTATAAATTCAAGCCAAAAAGTGTCAGACAAGGTCACCAAGGGCATCCTTGTCCAAAATAAATTTTTGAATGTTCTAAATTTTGATTGGCGGGCTTTTATGATTTGAAAATGACCCCAAGTTGGCCCCTACCCAAAAGGATTAATTAAAATGCATAATTACGCATGTTTTCCTCTCATTTTGAGTAAGAAGGGAGGTAATTTATGAATGTGAGCAAATTGAAGATTCTAAAAATGAGTCAAAGGAAATCAAGAGAAAATATTATCAATATTATTGCGTCACTTCATCATCCACGCATCATGTCATATGTTATGTGAGTTCATGTTCATGTTTATATGTATTTTGTTTTATGTGTAATAACACTTGTAGGTCTTCAAGTCAAATCAAGCCAAACTACAATCAATCCTTGAAGGTGATGAGAATGACTTCAATCCATCAAGGAGATCAGATGAGTGGTGAGTCGTAGCAAGTTGTTGATTCATAATTTATTTATCATTCAGCCTCTATTCCTCAAAAGGATAAGCTCTCCTTCATCAATTTTTCCATTATGGAGGTGGAAACACAACCATAGGGTTTGATCAAGGCAAGCCCCTATATGGCACACCCTTCCTTTCTCTTTGAATGTGAAGGTTGCAGATCTAAAGAAGACTGAAGGAAGATTGAAGACCATTTGTTCCTTGATGCATTGAAACCCTACAACTTGACAAGATACAAAAAATCAGTGATCTCAAAAGCCTTGACGAAGATCCAATAATAAGATCCAAAAGGAAGAAGCCATAGACAAAGAGATACATGATTGCCTTTTTAGATCTAAAAAAATTCAACTCAGACAAGGGCGCCCTAGGCGGCCTTGTCTAGCAAAATCAAGCTCAAATTTATAGGTTAGGTACCTCTATGTCCACCTTTCACTTTTCTGGAACCCAAATTTGTCTGCTAGTTTCTAGTTTGCCATAATTCATGATAGAATGCTACATTTTCATAGTTAACTAGTTGCATCAAAGTATTTCATCAAAAATATATTTCAAACCCCCAAAAGAATTCAGATCTAGGGTTGATTGACTCACCTTTCAGGTTGCAAGTCAATCTCATATCCTTGCCAATCTCAATTCTAATGTTTTGTAGTGAAAAGTATCTAATCCTAGTAAAACCATAGGGTTTCACATTTCTCAAATTATAGTTTTTTTCTTGCATTTGGTTTCACCCTGTAGACATGCAAATAATCCTAGCTAACATAGTGCATCTAATTTCGATCAATTATCATCAAATTCTTCTATTAATCAAATAAAGCAGTTTATTAGATTAATTCACTAATGTCCATCATGTTTAATTAAATAAATCAATTTGTTTAATTAAATCCCCAAAGTCCTCTTATTTGATTAAATAAATCAAATGATTTAAATCAAATATCATAAATTCACTAACCCACTTAAAGTTAATTAAATTCTAAATTAATTAGCTTTAATCACCTTCTAATCATCATTAATAAATTCTCTAGCTTTTAACTCCCCAAGAGTTAAATCAACCCTTGATTAACTAACCCACTTGCACATGAAAATAGTTTCTTTTAATTAACTAATTACCTCATTTATCCTCTCAAAAGCATATTCTAGGGAATATTCCTTCATTGACTCCCTTTATTTGACTTTCTTACCCAAACAATTTCCCTCCAAAACATCTCAACCACATGCATTTAATGCTTCTTACACCCCTCTTACATCTCAACTACATGCAAAATGTGCTCAATCCTCACCCATTAGCATTGAGAAAAGTGTCCCAATCTCATGGGATCTCTTTTAGTCCCACATTCTTCCCATCTCTCCATTCTTCAATCCTTCAACCTATAAATAGAAGCCACTTCTACTTGAAATCCATCCACAATCTTATGCATTTTCACTATAGGCACTTTCATCTCCATCATTTGCATCTTCATCATTGGAAGCTTATCAAGGGGGTGGGAAAGGGCATCCTTTTCACATCAAAGGAGCACCACTCCCACTATGGGATAGGTTTGCACATGCTTTTATATGCTTTTAATTGATTTTATTTGGTATTTCATGGTTTTGTTTGCATATCTAGTATGTTTAGATATCTCATAGGAGTACTTGATTTGGTTTGCTTATTTTTCTAACAACACTAATGTTTGTTTGTCTTTGAAGCAAAGTGCTCCATCATTTGCATCTTTGCATCTTCATCATTGGAAGCTTATCAAGGGGGTGGGAAAGGGCATCCTTTCCACATCAAAGAAGCACCACTCCCACTATGGGATAGAGTTTGATCTTTCTTTCTTATGCTTTCACATAGTTTCTTTGATTTCTTATTTCCTTGTTTGCATATGTAGCATGATCAAGTATCTCATAGGGATGCTTGTTTTGGTTTGCTTAAGTTTACTAACAATGCTAATGTTTGTTTGTGTTTGAGAAAGATTGTAGGAAAAGCATCCACATTTTGGTGCCCACCATGGGGCATTATGCTAATTAGATGCACATTATGCTTAGATATAGGTTTTTAATTTGTTTTTAAGCATTTACTGTTCAAATATAACTATTGGTGTATATTTTAATATGCTTTTAATCCTCTTTTTATCTACTTTTAAGTGTACATTGTTCATTTGCTTCAAATCTGCATTTTCATTGTTCAACTGTATTGGCGTAAATCCCTCTAGATTTGGCATTTATTGTCCAAATTTGCATTTATTGTTTACATTTGCTACTCTGTATTGTCCACATTTTTTCCATATTAAAGAATCACACATTTATTTCTCGGTTTGATGATTATTGGAAAGAGATCGTTGCATTCATTTCTTTCTGTGAGATAATGTCTCTTTTTGGTATTCTGTCAAACAGTTCGCGTGCCCTCTCTATGCTTCCATTTTTGCACAGACGGAGAGGCCGCGAGAAAAGTTTGTGGAATTCAGTTTTACACCTACTAATTGCATTAGCTTGAAAGTTTCTAAAAGCCATTTATTTGCTGGTTACATGTACCAATTGCATTAGCTCGAAAGTTTCTAAAATCCATTTATTCACTGGTACTTTGTAACAACTCGAACAACAGGGTAGGATATTGAGTGATCGCCACCTAAAACCAGTGGATGGAGAGGTGCCTCTTCCATCACACATTTTATAGAATTGTTCATAGTTTTCTTTAATCTTTCATCATCTATACCACAATCTCACATTTCTTGAACTAGAACATCTCCAACAATTGTTGGTACTTTTGGATCTTTCAACTCTTTTCCTTTCTCAACCGCTGAGTTTGTACTACCACACCAAATGGCTTCTTGAATACGAGGAGGAGAAAATGCAAGACCTTGAAGAAAAGATGAATTGTGTCCTAATGAAACCCCAAGCATGCAAGAGGTAGCTATGGAGCCCCCCAATGCCCACACTAGTTCAACCTTGAGTTTTTCCCTCTCCCCGATTAAGGTTAGAGAAGCTTCCACCACGTGATTTTGGCCTTCGACCAAATTGGCAGAAGGTACACTATCCACACCCAGCGTGTGCACAAACCTTGCCCCGATTTTCCCCATTCTATTCATGATTGGCATCTCTTTGGTCCCAACACTTGAGTTTCTAGAAAAGTAAAATACAACAAAGGCCAAGATTTTGGTGAGGAGGGAGACGCTGTAAAATCCAGAGGAAATATTGTTGTGTAAAATGAGGTATTGGTTGTATCAACCAACCCCTCTGAGTGGCAACTAAAAATAAACTTTGTCGCAAGAATAGGGAATTTTATTTTTTTAGAGTAATATCAATGAGCAGTAGGTCTATGTATGAGTTTGGCAGTTGTCCTTTGTTGATATCCTTATTGCAATTCATTTTGTTCTTGAACAATCTCTCTGAGCTATCTTCCTCTATACTGTAGTCGTAGTAAATGAGACAAATGCGGTGTCATTAAATATCATTGTCATTAAATATCGTTGTTTTTTCATCAATAGCGCAGTTTTCTCATCAATATCATTGCTTCTATCATTAATATTACTGTTTCAGAATTGATTGTCCTATCAACTTTATTGGTGATATTGCTCTAATAGTGATTTAGAGAAACTTTTATTAGGTAGCATGATTTTATTGTGTGAACATTTTAGTGGTTGCCTCTACGTAATCCATGGTGATGCAGTCTTAGTGCGTTAAAAGCCACTTGTTTATGGCTGGACGTGCTCTTTGGGCCTTGGGAATTGAATATCAATTCAAAGCAATCTAAAGTATAACATCAATAAGAGTATTAATCGCTTTTAAGTTATTAAATATTTCTTCATTCTTTTGAAAATTCAATATCTTGTGCAAATTTTCTTGATTGTCTCAAGTGCTTAAACATCTTAAATGTAGATTTCTTTATTTCTTTTTTACTTGTGCAAGAAAATAGGCCTCTAAGAAACTTGATCGAATTGGTGATAGGAGATTCTGTTGACAAAGGTTGAAGTGATTGATGGTTTTTCCAAGTTTGATCTACTTTTGAAAACTAAAAAGTGGAGTTAAAGAGGAGCAACATTAGGTGGAAATGCATCGCAATCGTCAGGGTTTGCATCAAGAAGCAATGGTGGTCTCTCTTGCATGAGAAACAAATAACAAAGTAGATTTGAGTTCAAACAGTGGGTATTGAACTTGAATTTTTTTTTTTTTTAATGCTTATTGTAATAGTCTAGAGCATCCATTTGCTGTTTTTATTTTCTGTTTTAGGCCAACTAGATCAATTTGGGTTTAAAATTAATCATTGATTTGATTTTTTCAAGTTGGCTAAAATTGAACATTAGAAACTTACTAAACTTTGATTTTGGACTAAAATTGAACAAGCAACTTCACACTTGGTTTTTGGCACTTCAAACGAATTCATCATTGCTTTGGGGTTTAAAAAGAACTTGTACTTTAATTGTTTTGTGATTTTTTGCAATTATTGTCATTTGAATGTGTATGCACTTCTCTCGTGCCACTTGGCGATCTTGAGAATCAAAAGCATTTGTTTGGCATTGGTTGCCTAAAGTCACCCACACATTTTAATTTGGAGCTAAAATTGAACAATCATGCGAGTGTGAAGGAAAGGCATTGTGTGTGCTCCCTCCTAGTGCTTTACGCAATCTAGGGGGTCAAACTACAAATGTACTTCTTCATTGTTGTTTATCTTTAGAGGGCCTGCCTCCCCAATTCAAAAGGAGGGAACGACCCAAGTTGTAATGAGCTAACACCAAGCTCTTTTGAACTACTATACAAATTTGTGATTGCAAGGAAAATTTGCAATCAACGGGAAGCGATACGTGATAGATCTCCCACAATGTCTTTATGATGCGTAAAGCCCTTTTTTTAAGGGTTGGGAGACCTCTTGACATAGTTTATCATAGTATCCCTTGAACCATATGTCCTCACTACAACCCTTTGTTTAAAGGAAAAAATCCTTAATACTTGTTGGTGCAAGAACGGTCGTTTTGAAGCCACTCCACGTTCGTACTATTCAAAGTAGAAACAAAAAAATCCTTAAGGTCTCTAGATCTTTAGGATTTTGAGATTTGGTAGTCTTGAGAAGTGTGTGTCATGGAGGGGAGCTAGTGTCGCCAAATCTCTAACTGTTCACTTTGTCTCAGTGTTTGGAGAAAACCAAGTGGGGACTCAAAAAATATAGCCATTTCTGTCCTAAGATTGTACAATTTGAGTCAATTAAATACATTGCTTGGATCTCAAACTTTGAAACAAACATTCAACAAGTCATCAAAATTTCAAACCCTTTGGAAAGAGAAAATATCCTTGAAGAGTCCAGGGTGGGTGCATGAAGTTGGGTACCAATTTTCTGGCCACTTTTCAAAAAAGTTTTAAAAATCGCGCTCGCGTTATTTCGCATTAAAAACAAAGAAAAAAGTGAAAGTACTTGCCTTGGAATACCAACCCAAAGGCTTGGAGGTCATTCCCAACAAGGCCAAAGACGTGGTTTTGCAAATTCTGCAATTTTTCACATAATTGGGTCTATGCTCACCATCAAGATTGCATCTAGTTCAATATCAACAAAATCAAAAACATGGGTAATGTTAGGTTCTCTCTTAGCTATCCAAAGATGTAATTTTTTTCACTTTTTGACAATGTTAAGCCTTTCATCCATAATTTCTTCTGTTTGTATGTCTATTTTTTGCCAAAAAGTAGTGTTTGGTGTTTTTTTTGTTATAAATTAACCGTTCATCAAAATTTAAAATAAATTACATTTTTAGAAACTAGACTCCATTCTACAAATTTTTAAAAAAAAAAAAAAAAAAAAAATCAATTATTTTCCAAAATTTGTAGGGGAGCACGGCCAAAATTCTGCTTTTTAGGAAGTGCCCACTTAGAAAATTAGTAAAAAATCCATATATTCATTAACTTCTGACCATAGCGATTTTAAAAATACTACAAAAAGTTCACCGTTCTCAGGTTGTACAAGAGTTGCTATGTTATGTTTTTTTGACAAAAACAACACCAATTTGTGTACATCCCTCTTTTGAACCCCTTAATCAACCATTTTCAAAATAAATTAGTAGTTTAGAAAGTAGACTCGGAGCACTTCGATCCTTGTTTTTGTTCCATCTCAAAATTTTGAGTGTAACTATCCTCAATTTCACGTCCAAGGTCAACATTTCCTGATTTTAGAAAAAAAGTGGCCACTTAAGCCCCCTTTTTGGGAACCATCTTGGTGCACTTACCCTCCAATTTTTACTGCTTGTCCCTAGGGATTTTATCCTTAGAGGCTTCTAAATATTTGGGTCCATATCTCAATTTGTTCTATCCAAAGTCAACCTAGGAAAACTATGGCCTTGATTTTTTGGTTTTCACATAATGGACTTTGTGGAATGAAAATGAGTTAAGAAATAGACATTTAGTTTGAAAATTAATCAATATATGTTGATGTGGTAAAAAGAATCCATTTAATCAAGGTGAAATCAATTGAACCACACACATGTGCTGGTTTATCTTTTGTCTTATGGTCTTCTAAGAAAACACAGATCGTTTTGATTTGACGTACTCTTAGGGAAAGCATGTTCTTCACTACCTTGGTCTTGTAAACAAGTCCTTAGGTTAATTTAGGATCAAATAAATCATTTCATCCATCCCAAACATTTGTCATCTCCATCCCACAAACAGATTTTAGAGCTTTAGAAACACCATTATCTAGACTTGGGTACATCGTTAAACCAAATCAAAATCACCTTGTTTAGTTAGGAGTTTGAAAATGCATCCTTTCTCATACCTCTAGTTAAATTAGCACCCCTTTGAACAAGTTTTTCCTAAGATCACATGTCCATCTAAGGATTCACAAGTTCATTATCCAATCAAAACAATCAAAATCAAAACCTAAGTCTACTATTGATCAAAGTTCTTAAAAGTTAAAACAACCATATCACTCACCCTTTCATCTTTCATCTCATAATTGGTCCTAAATTCCTTAGAGGTCAACAAGGTAAAAACACAAGGAAAACATGGAATATAAATTTGATTCATATATCATGAGTGATCTAAGTCAACCAAACTATCAAAGCCTTACAATACCGATTGATTATCAAAACTCACATTTATACAATCCACACATGGCATCATTATCTCCTACAAACTTCAATGGTACAACAAATGTGAGTATGCACAATCTAAATTTTGGAACACCTTTCCCTATGGTAGATTTAAATCAAAATCAAAACTTACAAATCTATCAACCAAACGATCAATACATGAGTCTTCGACAAAACAACATTATCCCATCCAATCCATACATTCCAAATGTGAATATACCAAGTGCAAACTTATCAAACATGAATGTATCAAATACACACTTGGTGAACTATGGGATAGATACATTTGAAAATCAAACCAATGTTGTTCAAAATCCAAGTAATAAATTGACAACTCAATGTATTGATCCAAGTCAAGGTAACCTCATGCAAAATCTAAGTTACCCAAATCAAAGCAATATGTTTCCCAACCACAACAATGTTCCATGTAAACCTATAATGCAAAATATAAACATCATCCCAAATCAAAACATTGTCCAAAAACAATTTATGCATGATCCCATACAAATACAATAAGTGTATAGTCCAAATATGCTTGACCAACAACCAAATCAACTATATGAAGGGTGTCAAGATCAAAATCAAGAACAAATTTTGTGAAATCAAATTGCTATACTTAGAAAATTTGTTGATTCATATCACCAAGAGACATCTCCACCCCAAAATCTACACACTCCCCCTTGGGTTAAACCATGTCATCAAAAAATTAAGTTGTCTCCACAACCACATCAAGAAAAATATCTCCAATGTCAAGAGGTTGGATATCAAGATCAACAACATCAACAACAAACCCAATCACCACATCTCGAAGAACAATCACCACATCTCGAAGATCAGTCACCAGATCTCAAAGATCAATCACCACAAGGTCAATATAAAGTACAAATCTCACAAGGTAACAAATGTGAATACACTCCTTTTGGAGAGCCAATTGAATCAACATTAAAAAAGCTAGTTAATGCAAAACTCATCACTCTTCCAAAAGTAAGTGCTTTCAAATCTATCATATACTTCTGTTGGAATAAAAGTGGATCTTATTGTGAGTATCATAGAGATAATCTTCATAAAACATCAAATTGTATTCGACTCAAAAATCTCATCCAAGACCTTATTGATCAAGGAAAAATAACTATTGAGGATAATGATTAGGATTCAACCACTAGTGATAACAGTGCCAATCTCTCCACCATGACTATTGAAAACAATGATCAAGATCTATACATCAATGAGCACCTTAAAGATGTTTCTACCCAATCTAATGATCAAATCAACATGCATCAAGAGTCACTTTTCAATCATGATCAAAATTCACCAATAATATCCAACAATGATCTATTTCAAGGAGTGTTAGAATTATTTGATCCTATTGAAATAATCCAAGATCCATCCACCAATGATCATGTTGAAAATGTTGAGCTACATCACCTAATGAGTTAGAGGACATATCTCAAGAATTTATTCTGAAGCATGATCAACATCTTTCACCAAAATCTGGCAATGGTCCTTTCCAAGACATATTGACATCCTTCGATCTGATGGTTGCATATATTGAAGAAATCCTCAACTTAACACTTGATCCAAATACACTCAAAGATCAATAGGATATTGAGCTACTTCCCATGTCTAATGAAGATATCCAAGAACCATTTGTAAACAATCCATCCTTTGAAATTGACCCATGTCAATAACTTGATCCAAAGCATGTTGAAAGCAATTCCAAAACTAATCAAGATCAAGAATCCATATCTCCAAGAGGCTACAATGATCCAATGGGCACTTTCCAATGTATACAAATTGTCACAAATGATGATCATATCCATATAGTATATAGTCCTCCATCTACCTAGGATATGCTTTCTTTGGATGGACACATAGATGATCTTCATTCAAAATAGGATTTCTTTACTCTTGAGATTATTGCACAAAAAGAGTAGGCTATTGATTCTTACAGTTAGGATGAGTTGTCAACATCGCGATCAGATATATCCCAAATTCAAATTGAGGACATCATGTATGAAGATATCCGACATTATCCACTCATGGAAACAGGTCAGATCGAACAAGATATTCCGGAGTCAGCAGAGCAACAAATTGAAATAACATCATCTACAGTGGTCATTTATCAAAGGATTCTTGCTAAACATGACATCTTGAAACAAGCAGAATCAAAAAATAAAGGTGCTAATACCACCATACTAGGGGCAACTATGTCTCAAGAAAACATCAACATAGGGAGCACGAAGAATCCTTATGATGAAACCAATGCCAATACTACAACCAACCACATCACAAATCTACATCCACCAATCACCCCATCCATGAATTGGGACCAACATCAAAAGAAAGATTTGAATCAAAGCACAAAGAACATTATCAAAGGAAAATAAGTTGAGAAGCATAATGGAAAAATCAAATACACATGGATACTAAAGAATACAAAGAAAGATTATCCCTATCAAACTCCATTAGTCAAAGAAACTATGGGGAAAAATAAAGAAGGGAAAAGTATCCATCAAAGATGTCCACAAAGGTAAAATTAGGCTTCTCAAGCAACATACAAAGTATATAAAGCAGTTGGTCCTAATTCTACACACTTCTGTATCCACCCATCATTTCTCATCTTCCCAATTTTTGAGAATCAAAGGTTCCAAACTATCAACCAATCCATCTTTTATTCCTAAACATACCCACCATCCATGCCTCCACGCATGATATCCAATTCTCACATTGACCATGTATTAGCAACAACCCTTCATCATAAGGATTCAAAAGGCACTCTATTGCGATGTGCGCACAAAGGCAAAGTTAACTCCGGTATCAACAAAGTAGATCAGGAATCTCAAAAGTTATATTCAAGTGCACATATCTTAGCAAAGAAGCTTCTTCAAGTAGGATATCAATGGCACATTATGATAGAAGCATCTACATTGACACCACCAGGTGGTTCAACATGAACTTAAAATCTTTCTCAAAAAACCAAAAAAAAATCATCAAAAAATCATGAAAATAGTAAAGAAAAAAATTGTCCTTTAGTGAAAACCACTATGGTGGCACTTTGGACAAGTACCATGATGAAAACCTGGCAAACAGATGTCATGTGTAGAATCAAGCATTTGCGTGCGCTAGTTCAGGTGAAAGCATCTTATCTCATCCATAATAAATTCCAACATTCCATCCATCTTATCCATAATAAATCCATTCATCCATGAACCATTTATCCAATCCATTTTCATCCATCTTCCAAATTATCTTGATCTTGACAAGGTTTGGTGTACACTTTACACTTGCTTATGGTAAACATCTTGATATGAGTCATTTTCATTGATCCTATCCTACCCAACATTATCTAAGCCATAAAGCACTATCCAAATGAGCATCCGCTATTCAAACACCTTATCTTATCACAAGCTAATCCTTGGAATCCTTTGCATGCTTACCATATCCATCCATCCATACCTCTATCCAAGCATCCACCCATGGCATTCCATACATTGCTAGACACTAGGGGAAAATATTTACATCTCGCTTTGGGAATAAATCTTGATCTATATCTTCCAACTTATGTGGTGATCCAAACATTAGAAAAACGTAAAATTAAATTTGTCAAAGCATTTGTGTGCAAGAATTCACATCACTAGCCCATGGTATATTTTGACAAGAAGAGGTTCCTTATCAAGCATTATCTTTCATCGAACATTGATCCAAACAATCATATCAGTTGCATCTAACGTGTGCTTCAACATCACATCAAATCATTCAAAACAAATTTTGTTCCAAACCAAGCTTCAAAATTAATCAAATCTAATCAATCCATCATCATCTTGGGATATCCTTCCCAATCCTCGTGTTGCTTAAACACTATCCTTGCATTGTTGTGCATCCTCAACAATGTTATCATCATTAATCTATCAATTCGATCAATCAACCCTAGCTTGGTTTTCAACAAAATCCTAAAATAGACCATTGATATTGTTACTCATATCCATATCCAAGTCATCAAAATTGTGTGATAAATCCAAAAAAATTCAAAACATATCACAAGCCCACAACGGGTCAAAAAATCAATCAAAAAAATGGTATCTGAACTACGTCATCTCTGAGCTTAAACGTAGGCAAGGCCATCATTGATGAGCCCTCAAGACACAAAAACACAAAAAACATTCAAATAACCCGAAAATACAAAAAAATAGCCTCAACATTTTAAAAACATAAAAAACATCCAAATATTTGAAAAAATCCATCCGTCTCATTTCGCTTCACCCACGATAATAAATCATCCATAATAAATTAATCATCACCTTCATCCTTTGGAAAAAAAATAATAAACAATCACAACAATTAGCAAAAGAAAACTTCAAACACAAAATCAAAATTGAAACAACAAAATTTTAAATGCAAAATCAAACTCTTGATCATTCTCAAACATGTCAACCGACCTTATATCAACGGCCTTTCAAACAACCTATCAACTTGCCACCATACACTAACATGTCCTAGGATGCATCCTTCCTACAATGGGAATTATCTATTGGCAAAACACTTTGGATTCTTATCCTCAAAACAAATCCCTTTAGCTAGAGGTATGAAGAACATTGGCTTGTTTGTGTACTTGATCTTTTCTTTTGATTTATCTTATTGCGCTCAATCCAATGACCTCTCGATGATGTCTAATCAAAATGATTTAGAGAGAAAGGAATGGGGCATCGATCATTATCTTTTGTTAGTTTTGTTTGTTGAATATTCTTGTAATATAACTTGGTGATACTTGCTTTGGTAGGTGTGTATGGAAGACATTTTGGATGCCTTGTTGACTATTACATGGTTAGGCTTTTACTTTCTATGTTTTGGTCCAAGGTGTTTGAAATGTCTAAAGTACATCCTAACAAGGTTTTGTATGTCAAGGGTGAACAAGAATACTCCTATCTGTTTTTCAAGTCAAAGTCCATCGCACTAGATACCACACCATCTTGGTTGTTTGTACCTTGATGCATCGATCTACGCATGTTACCAAACATAAAGAAAGTTATGCTCTTTACATCCCCAATCCCTAGATAAGCAAAACATCATCATCATTCATCATCATATCTAATAATTTAGTCTCGACGACTCATAAACTTGTTGGACTTTTGCATCTTCTCAGAATCAAGAGTTGATCCCTCTCATTCTTCTATCCTCTTTCACGCTAATATGCTATCATGACATTCATCAAAACATCAACATACCCATCCTGCATACTCATACATATCATCATAATAGGACACATCATTCATCTCACATGCATTGCATCATCATTTAAGACGTTTAGGATAATATAGATTTGTTATTCTCAACATCTTAATTCATCTCATTTGCATCTTCATTATCATATAGATATGTTAGTATAACCATCCATACATCCATCTTGAACCTCTTTGTCACAAGATCAACCCTAAAATCAAACTTTTCGCCCGATCTCTCGAGGGGGTAGTGTATCAGTATACTTCTTTCCGTTGGGGCATTTGAAAAAATTAGAAAAAATTCAAACTTTGATCTCAGCAAGGTTATTCTTTGAACCAATGCAACATGTACATTGCTTCAAAGAGGGGCAAAATGTAGACATGCAAATAATCTTGACTAATATAGTGAATCTAATTTCGATCAATTATCGTCAAATTCTTCTATTAATCAAATAAAGCTGTTTATTAGATTAATTCACTAATGTACATCATGTTTAATTAAATAAATCAATTTGTTTAATTAAATCCCCAAAGTCCTCTTATTTGATTAAATTAATCAAATGATTTAAATCAAATTTCATAAATTCACTAACCCACTTAAAGTTAATTAAATTCTAAATTAATTAACTTTAATCACCTTCTAATCATCATTAATAAATTCAGATAGCTTTTAACTCCCCAAGAGTTAAATCAACCCCTGATTAACTAACCCACTTGCACATGAAAATAGTTTCTTTTAATTAACTAATTACCTCATTTATCCTCTAAAAAATATACTCTAGGGAATATTCCTTCATTGACTCCCTTTATTTGACTTTCTTACCTAAACAATTTCCCTCCAAAACATCTCAACCACATGCATTTAATGCCTCTTACACCCCTCTTACATCTCAACCACATGCAAAATATGCTCAATCCTCACCCATTAGCATTGAGAAAAGTGTCCCAATCTCACGGGCTCTCTTTTAGTCCCACATTCCTCCCATCTCTCCATTCTTCAATCCTTCAACCTATAAATAGAAGCCACTTCTACTTGAAATCCATCCACAATCTTATGCATTTGCACTATAGGCACTTTCATCTCCATCATTTGCATCTTTGCATCTTCATCATTGGAAGCTTATCAAGGGGGTGGGAAAGGGAATCCTTTCCACATCAAAGGAGCACCACTCCCACTATGGGATAGAGTTTGATCTTGCTTTCTATTATGCTTCCCCTTAGTTTCTTTGATTTCTTATTTCCTTGCTTGCATATGTAGCACGATCAAGTATCTCATATGCATGCTTGTTTTTGTTTGCCTAAGTATACTAACAATGCTAATGTTTGTTTGTGTTTGAGAAAGATTGCTAGAAAAGCATCCACACACCCATTGCCACTCAAATCACATAGTTTACATCTAGAGACATGGAGATGATATTTTGATACTAGTATTGTATGTTGATGACTTGATTCTTACTAGTAGTTCCTCATCTATGTTTCATAATATTCAACATAATTTGATGACACACTTTGATATGATAGATCTTGGGATTCTACGTTTATTCCTTGGTATTCAGGTTCTTCAGTTTACACTGGATCTCCATATCAATATAATTACACCATTGAATTGCTCCATTAATTTCATATGAGTGATTGTAAGTATGTGCCTACATGATTCTAGTCTATTGTCACTTTGAATACCACTTGCACAACACCTAGTGTTTATGCTACTTTGTACAAATAGTTAGTGGGTAGCCTTTTCTATTTGATACACACTTGTCTTGATATCACCTTCGCTATGTCTCCTTTTTTCACATGACCCTCATGAGAGTCATTAAAAGTATCAAAGCATATTTTGAGGTATATTAAAAAAATAACTCATTTTGGCATTCAATACACATTGGGGTCTTCACAGATATTAGGATACACTGAATCATATTGGGCAGGAGATGTTGAATCACAAAAGTCTACTTTTAGGTTTATTTTTATCTTGGTTATGGTACAATTGCATGGTCTTGTAAGAAGAAAAAATACTATTGCATTATCATCCACCGAGGTTGAGTATCGAGGAGCAGTTCTTGCTAGCTAAGGGTACTATGAATATGACTTATGATAGTTTGGTCTTCTAGTTGAATAGTTCTCACAACCTAGTTGAACATCAACAAATAAAGCACATTGAAATACACATGCTCTTCATTTGAAAACTTATTTAGGATGGTCTTCTATCCTTAGACTATTTACGTATTGAGGATCAAGTTGCAAAAATATTTGAACTAAACCTTTAGCACCGCCTCACTATCTTGTGTTGTGCCATTTCCTTGGGGTGAAGGAAGTTGTTCTTGAGGGGTCTTGAGTTGTTATTCCTTTGTATATTGTTCTCTTTTTTGGAGAGGAGATTTTTCCCATTGGGTTTTCTCCTTTACTCCATTTGTGAGAGATTTTTATTTTATACATGAGTACCTCGTTAAGCCTCATTTTTGGGGCTCATATTTTAGTGACTTACTCCTTAAATATCACGTAACCGGGTGTTAGTGTGAAAGTAATCTTTATGCATCTAGTTATCTTTTATTTGGTTCCTACACCTAGTAGTCCTATTCACGCTAGCTTAAGTTCACTTAGTGATTTAGTTGTCTCACATCATAGACACTTGATGTATGCCATCACACTTGTCCCAAGTGTTCTACATGTGTCACATCTCTTGGAGGGTTAGTTACTATTTCTATTTCACCTTCCTACTTCATCCTTGTCTTATATATACAAGGATAGTTCATTATACATAAACATGTTCTATGGTAGTTTATTAGCTAATTTTATTGCACTTGATTCTTTTGTGGACGTTCTAAATTTTACATTCATTATTTGCTACTCCAATAATATGGAGTAAAGTTTAAAATTAACATCAAATGCCTATGTAGCATTAAATGATGCAACTAAATATTGACAACTTGTTGGAATTTTGATTTATGCAACAATAAAATGATTGGCCATTTCTTTTGTTGTTGGAGATCTCTCTAGACTCATGTAATAACTTAGAAAAGAGCTCTTTGGTATCTAAAAAAGTTACTCAAAACTATGGGCTCAAATATTCCAAGAGAGTAAATTTTACATCAATCGAATATCCAGGTTCTAATTATGTTGATGATATGGGTATGTGCACAAAAATGGGGCCTAACAAAAAGAGAGTAAAAATGGACACTTTTTTTTTGAAATTAATAAAAAATGATCTTGTATCACACCCAAAACTTGAAGATGTGATGATAACAAGATTCATAGTGCTCATAATCTAGTTTCTTAACTATTAATTTTTAAAAAAATTGGTAAAAATTAAGATGTTTAAATAGGGGGACACAAAGTGCTCCTCCTTTTGTAAGAAAAAACACACCGTTTGGTGTGCTCCCCCTAAAACATTGAATCTTTAAAAGTATTTCACAAATCTCTTCAATGAAAAATTAACTAATACCACATAGTTTATGCCTAAGTTCTTTGCTAATTTTTTAATGAATATATAAATTTTTATGAATTTTCAAAGTGACACATCTTAAAAATATATATATTTCAGTATGCTCACCCTTATTTTTTTTTAATAGAGTTTAGAATGTAAAAATATAATTTTCTTCACATTTAGATGAGTGGATAAAAAATGACACCAAAAATACTATACATAGGTTCTTGAAAAAATAAATACACTACTAAAAGAAATTGAAGATCACAACTTTAATGTATTTGGAATATAGAAAAAATATATATTGTTAGAAAGGTAAGAGAGATATTGATGTTATTGTAACACTTTTCTATAAAAATATGTACATCTAATGGAGAATTTGCTTAACATTTGATTGTTTTTCCATGCTTTATGCAGAACATGTCACATGTAGGTCCAAGCCTTTGGCTTAGATGTCCAAGCCAAATACAAGCCTAAGAGTGGACTGTCAAAGAAAATTTAAATGAAATGTTTGCACATTATAACACACACATTATAAATTCAAAAAATGAGTGATTTTGTGTTTCCAAGGTAAATATAATGTGAACACATTATAACGTGCTTGCATTATGTTAAAAATTTCTTCAAAATGGGTTTGACCACTTTTGGTCCCCTATCATGGTGCACATACTCATTCATATGCAAGATATGAAATCTATTTCAAGTTTCTTAATGCATTTAGGGTTGACAATTATTTCTTGGAAATTTAAGTAGTTAGTGACAACTTTGTCCTCTATAGAAGTAGAATATATGTTAGCTTTTTTGGATAGTTAAAGAAATATTATGGATAAGAAGGATTATCATAGATTTGTAGGAACACCAATTTTCATCCACACCTTTTCTAATTACCAATCAATTTAAAATCAAAGTGGCCAAAAATCCAATCTACAATGATAGTAGGGTATGGATTCTCATGTTGTGATTGTGTACATAAAAAATAGAACACAATTCACATTTATTTAAAAATATTAAAGCTATAACATGAAAACTATAAAAAAAACATGTAAGTATATAATTATGTAGAGAGACATTTTATAGTGGCCTCGAGGAGTTCCATGTGGTTAGCATATTAAAACCAAAACATGGTTGATATATATTTAAAATAAATTATAACACTTTTCATAGTAAAAACAAAACAAAATAAATTTGAAAGAATAAATGAGACTTTTTAAAAAGTCAAATTAAAATGTACAAAGTAAAATAGTTCTCCAAAGTAAACAATATAATAAAATAAAACAACTTTTTAAATTTAAAATTAAATACATTATTTTTATATTCTCTTCTAATATAAAATTATCTCTTATCCGCCACTTATATTATCAATTATAATGAACAACATTATAAAAACCACAATACACTTTATATATATTCAAAAAATTAAACTATAAAATTAAACATTTAAAAATTGTCATATAAATATATAATTTTTAAAGTAAAAACAAAACAAAAGAATTATAGAAATAATGAATGACGACTTTTTCCAAAAATAAAATACATATTAAAATAAATAAATAAACAAGTTAATAAAATAAAAATTTATATGTACTTGTAATAAATAAAATAATTCTTATATAAAATAAATTATCTCTTAAACAAATAAATAAAATAACTTTGTAAAAAAAAAACTTCTCAAGTAGTAATATGAATTTATTTTGACTATATATAATGCAAAGTATTAAAACCTTTAAAGACATAGAAGCATCTTTGAATCTCATTGATCTTTTTTCCATATAATTTATTCTTTATGTAAGTCTATCATTACCTATGGTTTGAGAATCAAATTTAATAATTTTATTATTAAAAAAATACTACTTTTGAAACTATACCTAGATGACATTACAGCTATTTTGTGGGTCAACGATTTGTTTGCGGAAGGGTGGGAGTCGGTACCTAATCATAACTACTGCCAAACAATACTCAAAAAGCAAACGCACTTTTCATTAAGATTTTCTACTGTACACCATGGGGGGTTGGTGTAACAGCAAGGTAGGTGGTCAACAATGGAGGTCACATATTTTAATTATAACTTTATTTTTTATTTTTATTGATTTTTATATTGTTTTATTTATTGATAAAATAAAATTTCAGGCCACTTGGTTGGTGGGTTAGGTCAGCTTGGTCATGTGATGCCTCTTTTAGAAAAAGTGGTGTTCTAGAAATGGAAATGCCTAAAGGTTTTTATAATAGATTATATGTTTTTAATAATTTTCAAAAATTAGTTTATGTTCATATAATATGAGTAACAATATAATATATTGTTATCAGTGAATTTGTTTTAATAAAGAGTATATATATTATCTTGATATTTGTGTGGATAGATAAATATGATATTGGAATATACATAATTAAAAATAATTGATTGAATTGGTAGAAAAATGACAACAAAAATAATGATTTTAAGGTTGATTGAACTAAATGTGTTTTTTATTAAATGATTGTATTTATTTTGAATGTTAGAATTTTGATAGCATTTAAAATTTAGTTTGAATGTTCTTTTAAAAATTAAAACTTGTTTTAAGTAGAGAGACATTCTAGAGTGACATTAAGTAATCTTGTATTATTATTGTGTACATAATAATATTCACTACACTTTTAAAAATAAAAACAAAACAAGAGAATAATCAAAATAATGAATACTGATTTTTTCAAAGTTAAAATTAGAATTTCTAAATGTGTTTATGTATAAATAAAATAATTTTAATGTAAAACAAATTAACTCTTTAGTAAATAAAATAATTTTTAGTAAATGAAATAATTAAGATCAATATCTCTCTTGTCATTTTTATCTATATTAATAAATCTATTTTAAAAAAAAATTTATCCACCATTTTTATTATAAACATATTCTTTTATATTCTTTTATATATTTATTGATACTATTATATAATATTTTTGATATAATAAAAAATTATAAAATAAATTTTTAAATAAAATAAATAAATTAACATTTAAATAAACACAAAATAATTTTTAAATAAAAATAAAAATATAAATTTTAAGTAAATAAAATAACTTTAAATCTAGATATATTTAAAATATCTACACTAAACTTAACAATTTAATAATAAATCAATTTATATAATTATGAAAACCAAATTTAATCATTTAACTATAGCAAATTATTGGAATGCACTTTCTAGAGGAATCTTTACCTCCAAAATATTGGATAACATTTCCATTAGGAAATTTTTTCTCTAGTATGACTATACTTGATGCATGTTCCACGTTTCCAACACTTGTCTGCTTTATACCCTCACTAAGATATCTTCAAATGTTCAAAAAACATTAAAAAATGGGGCGCGCAAGTTTTTAATTGTCTTACTCACTTTAAAATCTTATGCGCTCTCTTACCTAAAGTTCAACATTATTGTTTTTGGTTCTATGAATAATCTCCTTCTAGAAATTGCATATCTTATCTTAGATTATTTTATTTTGGTTTAAAATTATTGTATTATCTATCTAACATTTAAGATGTATATACATATTTCTTTCTCTATCAATTAATAATGCTTCTAATCGATAATTTTCTTTATTTAGCAAAACTACTTAATTTTGGCTCTTAGTCAAGAGCCTCCCTCTACTTAACAACTAAATCATTTTTGTTTGCCCTCATTAATTTGTCTTTACTTAACACAACTACCTTATTTAGCAATTTTGCAATATAAACATATTATCTTTAATTTATAAAACAAATATATTTAATTTAGAAATAGATTGATTTTAATCTTTGTCAATATAAATCTATTTTCTTTATTTTTACATTTAATATGTGGAGCTATATTTTTAATTTTATAGTTTAATTTAAAAAAATATAACTTTTATCTAAAAAATATTGAGAAATATCATTTTTTTTATTTGGAGCGAACCCTTGTGACAAAAGTTATGTATTGGAAAGAGGGATTTTGAAAGGACCCCCCACCCTTATACATAGACTAAAAAAGACAAATCACACAATGGCATGAGCAACAACAAGGAACACACATCATGAAGACAACAATTTAACAACAAACCGACACTTTACCAATAGAAATAAGGAAGAATAAATGAGACTAATTGTCCAACAAACATCAACAATCCACTTAATCCTCTAATCACCCACATGCACAAACTAAACCTTGGTCAAATCCTCCACATCCTCTAATGTGTACAAAAACATGAGCCTTTTGTACACAAACCGTGGGTACTCCAAGGACTTATCCATACTTCAAAGGTACTCCCAAGTACCCTTTCCAACTTGTCCCTCCAATCTACCCAAGGAGAATCTCCACCATTGATTCTCCCCTTAATCCCTCTCCCTCCATCTCCTCCAACCACATGAGAACACTTGTCCTCCTCTCATCTCCCCATGAATCTCAACCAATATGAACCATTGATATTTCTTTTTGATCCTACCCATCCATTCCTTGAGTCAAAAATCTATAAATTGCCCTCTATCCAAAACACTTTAATCAACTACTTGAATGCAACTTTATGCTTCTAGCAAGAGCACTCACATCCAACTATCCATTAATATAACCATGTTTCTTTGATGCAACAAAAAATGATTTTAGTAAAGATTTTACTATGTTTTAATGAATGTTTACTAACCCAATGTTTACTAACCCTTATACTTAATTATGTTGCTTGTGTTTTAACTATTAAAATTAAAATTGCATATACACAATATCATTATATATCTTCAAAATATTTTAACCTATCTTTTCTTAACCTTCCCACATTACATTTTTTATTTATTGTTCTTATTGTAGAAATAAAGCCCTAATACCCATCAATACCATATGCTTTCTTTTTCCTTGGTAAGGTCAACCTTGTTATAATTGAATTTTAACTCTAACAAATATTTTATTCATAAGTTGCAGCATGATAGAAAGTCACTATAAAGTAGCTTTATAGCTTCAAAAGGTGGAGATGAAGATGGGCATATAAAGTAGCTTTTTAGCATTGAATATTTAGTGTAATCTCACATTAAATGTAGCATAAAGTAAAAAATAGAAAAAATTATTTAGTTAATTGAACAGTTTATACTGGCGACATTCTTCGTTCATACTAAATCAAGCTTTATATTTAACTCATGTTAAACTAGAGTCGTTCTACTATAAATAGAGGATTAGGCACCATTTCTTTACCAAAGTGATTGGCCATTAAAGAAGGAAGAGTTTGAAAGCAGGCATGGAGAAGAGTAGCAGGGTTCTAATAGTGGGAGCTACAGGGTTCATAGGCAGAAGGATTGCGAAAGCCAGCATAGCTCTAGGCCATCCTACTTTCATTTTGTTTAGGAAAGAAGTTGTCTCTGATGTTGAGAAAGTGCAGATGTTATTGTCCTTCAAAAAGGATGGTGCCAAACTGGTGGAGGTAAATCTAGGCAATGTAGTGTACTTGATAGCATCTCTCAACTTTGCTTATTTCAGTAAGCTTTTTCTTTTTCTTCCAAGTAATTATATGCTTATCTTTGGACAATAAATTATATGGATCTTTCTTAGCATTGTAATTTATTTTTGTGCAGGCTTCATTTGACGATCATGGAAGCCTTGTAGATGCTGTGAAGCAGGTCGATGTTGTGATAAGTGCAGTTGCAGGAAACCACATGCGTCACCAGATCCTTCAACAGCTCAAATTGGTGGAGGCCATTAAAGAAGCTGGAAATATTAAGGTCTGTGATTTCTCTCAAATTCTCTTTGACAAATTTTAGGCAAATGATATTGAATCTGTGAAAATAGAGTAGATCTGCTGAGTGAATAGTTGATATCTTTGTATATTGTTAAATTTGTCAATCTAAATATATTACTAATTTATATTTAAAAATATTTATAAAAAAATTAATTCAAATAATTGTAAACCCTTCGTTTCAAGAGAAAAGAAGAAAGGGTTCGATTTTCTGTACATCATACCAATCTCTTTTTAGAGATCGAGAGATCGAGACTTGTAAAGTATGAAGTATAAGAAAGATCTCTCAGTCTGCCGCTCACTTTTCGCCATTTATTGTTCAACGTTTATTGTCCACCTCACTTATCGCTGCTGCTGTTTCCCCTTCTTAAAATATCAGTAGCGGTTGCTGAATTGTTTTGGGAGTTTTTATGGGTAGAAGATTTCAGGATTTTTAATAATGGATTAGAAAAATTTAAAATTTGAGAAAGTCTCTGATTTTTTTTAGTAATAAGAAATGTTAAATTTATAATTATAACTAGTTTAAAAATATACTAAAAATTTAAGAAATAAAGATAAATTTAAAAACTTATAGAGGAATTTTAAAACAGCCTGCACGTAACCATTAATGAAAGGAAAAGCTTTCTTACTGTCCAACGTCTAGACAAGCGAGCATGCCACAGCCTCAATTTAGGGTTTCTCCTCCAAAGAAATAAAGCTTGGATCTGAATATCTCAGCATTTTCCTTTTTTTGAAGATCTGATTTCCCCTTTTTTCTTATTACATTTTTTCTTTTAAATAATTTCGATCTGAATAAAATTAACAACATCTAAATCTTTTAACAACATGACATTTTTAATAAGTTTTTAATAATTTTTTAATTAACTTTTCAAATCACATACATAATCTTTTATGAGAATTAAAAATTATAATCTAAATCATATAGTTTATTTATCTACAAATAAAATTTCTAAAATAATTATAAAATTAATATTTTTCAAACTTAGCTAGATCGGTCACATTTATGACATTTCAGCGATTTTGTGGGCCAACGTTTTCTTGGTGGTAGGTAAATAAGGGAGTCGGTATCTGACCATACCAAACCAGTACGCAATGAAGGGCCAAAAAGCTGCCCAGAGGAAGACAGAAAAAACAATTTTCCTTCAGTTTTTAACCGTATAGAATGGGTTGGTGTAAAAGCAAGGCAGGTATGGTCTACAATGGAGGCCTATATATATATATATAAATAATTAAATATTAATAAGAAGCAATAGTATTTAATATTAATATGAATTATTAATATATAGGCAAGTTAATTAAATTATAAATACAAATATTTGTATCAATTTGATATATAATTTATATTAAAATTTTATTTTATTTTCGTTCTTTTAAATATTTTTTATAATTTATATATTTTTACAAATTGCATTTGTACATTGGACTATCTTAGTGTATTTGTGGTTTGCTTGCTTTTTAAGGTTCAGAAAAAGAAGTAAATGGTAGTTATTAAGACACTATTTCTAGGAAATAATGTCAAAGTTATATAATTGGAAAATAAAATAACAAATAGTATGCAATATTATTCTAATACATAGAGAAATACAAATTCCATTGCTTTCAGAGATTTGTTCCTTCAGAATTTGGGATGGATCCAGGGCTAATGGGGCATGCAATGGCACCTGGTAACATTGTATTTATTGATAAATTAAAAGTTCGAGAGGCAATAGAAGCTGCAGCCATTCCTCACACTTATATCTCTGCCAACATATTTGCTGGCTACTTGGTTGGTGGATTAGCTCAACTTGGTCGTGTGATGCCTCCTTCAGACAAAGTGTTGCTTTATGGGGATGGAAATGTCAAAGGTTTTTATAATAAATTATGTTTTTAATACATGTTAAAGTAGTGCATGCTTATATAAGATGAGTAACAACATAATATATTCTTACAAATCAACTTACTTTAATAAAAAGGTATATATTTTTTGTTGACAGCTGTTTGGGTAGATGAAGATGATGTTGGAATATACACAATCAAAGCAATTGATGATCCTCGCACTCTGAATAAGACTGTGTATATCAGGCCACCTTTGAATATTCTTTCCCAAAAGGAAGTGGTTGAAAAATGGGAACAATTGTCAGGAAAGAGCTTGATTAAAACATATATTTCTGCAGAGAATTTTCTTGCAGGCATGGAAGGTATGTTGCAATTGTTTGTCATGAGTTTAATGCAAATGTTTAATATTGAGATGTTAACATAATTGATCTCTTTGCAATGTTTATGTTAGATCAACCATATGGAGAGAAGATTGGAATATCACATTTCTATCAAATGTTCTACAGAGGCGATCTTTACAATTTTGAAATTGGACTTAATGGAGTAGAAGCTTCCCAACTTTACCCAGAAGTAAAATACACAACTGTGGACTCATATATGGAGCGTTACCTATGAAAATCTTCTTCATGAACGTGTTTAGATATAATTTAATGCTTTCTAAAAATTCTATATTTTGACATTATAATAAATAAAGATGTGAAGTATCAATTATGCGATTATATTAAACGATTGGGACAATTTTTTCTTTCTTTCTCAGGATGAATAATGTAAAATGCGATCAACATATTTTATATAAGGAAAATAATGACTTTGAGGCTAAATAATTGAATATGTTTTTATATTAAATGGGAACAGAATAATTCAATATTTAGTATTTAATTTGGGTTAATTAAGTGTGCAAAGTTGATAGAACCTAAAAGTTCCATGCCTCGATCTAATAAATTTACTCTTTATTCATCCACACACCTCACATTCCTTTAAGTCACATGTCCTAGATATACTCAGTAGTGTAATTATTTCCCTAGATATGAGTGGTGGCATGATGACAATATTTGATCAAAATTAATATGGCCCATTCTTTTATACCATAACCAACATTCATCAGATTGTGCCAAAAGACAACCTCTACCTTTGAATTTAGTAAGATTATACAAATTACATTCAGTCCTTCTTGCTTCCGTAGTAATCTTTTTATTTTTCTTGATTTCACATCCTTGAGCATGAAATGTGAGATTGCAACCTTTGCCACACATCTGACTTACACTCAAAAGTTTATGCTTTAGTCCTTCAATGTATCGAACATCATCTATCCTAGATCTTCCATCAATGCTTAGAGATCCTTTTCCATAGATCCTTACAGTGGTATTATCACTAAATTTAACTGAACCACCATTCCACTTATTCAAGCTGATGAATTCACTTTTATCTCCAATCATGTGACTAGAGCATCCATTGTCAATGACCCATGGATTTTTTTGAGCATGAAAAGTAGTTTGAACAATCATTGATTTTTCATTCTTTTGATATTTGTTCTCCATTTTTTGTTTCTTTTTAGGTAATACCTTCTGACTAGTAGAAATATTCACATTCTCTTTCTTTTCCTATCTATGAGGCTTTTGGAAGCCACTTCTACAAAAATTTACCTATGCCTAAATTTTTTACACTTGTAACATATGATATTGAAATCAACTAAAGGTACAAAAGAATCTTTGCTTACAAATTACTCTTCCTTGTAGGGAATTTTCTACAATTTATTACCTTATGACCAAATTGATTGTAAGCAAAGCAGTAACTAGATAAAGAGTAATTTGAGCTAGTTATGAGAGATTGTCTTGCAGGAGTTGGACCTCTGAATCTTCTCTTTTGATTGTTGACATTGGTAAAGCCATCTTCCTTCTTCTTATCTTCAGTCTCTTTGTATTGTTCAACCTTTGAACTACTAGAGGCATTCTCATTAGATTGTTTTGCAATTGTCTTCTTTGAATGCCGACCTTCATAAAATTCAAGACTAGTCTTGATGAAAGGTGACCTTTGGTTACTTATGATCTAATTTAGAATTTCAGTAAGTTCTTCTCATACTTCAAGTTTTTGTCCAATTCACACTTAATTTTTCCTAAATATATTTTCTCAAGGATACAATTTTAGCCTCAAGCCTTTCACAGTCCATCTCTTTTTCCTTTAATTTTTCTAACAAGACATCTTCTATCCTCTTTGCTTCTTCTATCTTAATTTTCAAACCAATAACCATCTATTCAGATTCTTCCAGTTTCAACTTCATTTTTTGATGAACTCTTTCCTTTCTGCTTACAGATCACTTAATGCATAGATGAGTTCTTCCTCTAGATCTACTTCACAATCTTCTTCATAAAAATCTGGCATATCTTCACCATCTTCTACATGATTGTATTCATCTTACAAAACTTCCATTGCCATGAATGTAAATTCTTCCCTTTCTTCTTCTGAAGTACATTGATCATATTCCTTAGATGAGATATTGTCCTCTTTGAGTAGAGGTTCTTCTTATGCTTATGAAAAATTCCTCTTTATTTTTGTACTTGTTACTTTGATTTTCCCCAGAAGGACACTTAGAAGTATAGTGACCTACTTTACCACAATTGAAGCATTTGAAAGGTAACTTACCTTGATACTTTCCAAAACCTTTCTTCAATTTCTCACAAAGTTAGCTTCCTCATCTTCAAACTCATTACTTGGATTAGAATCTTCATTACTTTCTTTCTTGGATTATTTGAAGGAAACTTCTCTTTGATGTTTCTTTACATACGTTCCTCATTTCAAAAGCAATAGGAGATCCAATTTTAGTTCATCGATTGTAAATTTATCCAAATCTTTAGCTTCTCCAATAGTAGAAACTTTTGCATCATACCTTTGGGAAAGATTTGAGTACCTTCTTGACAATTACTGGTTCTTTAAATTCTTCACCAGTTTCTTTGATAGCATTGACAATTTCATCCACTCAGAGTAGATAGTCAACAATATTCTCTTCTTTTTTCATCTTTAGGCTCTCAAACTTGCTTCTATGAGTTTGTATTTTGGCTTGCTTGATCTTGTCATTGCCTTCATAGATGCTAGGAAGTTTTTTCCAAATGTCCTTAGCAAACTTGTAGTGCATTACTTTGAAAAATCTAGAATTTGTTAATCCACTTAGAATAGAATTCTTAGATTTACCATTATACTCACATGCCTTTTTATCATCCCGATCTATTGGAGGATTTGTAGGAGCAATATAACCATCCACAACAAATTTCCATTTACAGAAAATCCTAATTCAATGTTATGTATGCTTCCATCCTTATACTCTAGAAAGCATAATTTGTCCCATGAAACTATGGTGCCTTACTTTTTCCAAAGAAAAAATACATATTCAAATAAAAAAATAAATAAACAATTTAATAAAATAAAATAATTCTTAAATAGAAATAAAAATATATATGATTATATAGTAAATAGTTAACAATTCTCATATAAAATAAAATAACTCTTAAATAAAAGAGCCCTGTTTTTATGACCTCTCTCATTGAATTAAAAAAATATTATATATGATCAATTTACATGATTCTAAAAAATCAAATTTAATAATTTACATGATTTTTTGCCGCATGGACCCCTATAAACTGCTATGCGCTTGTGACCACAGGTTTTTGGGGAGACTAGGCCTCGTGACCTCTTGCCTGCAACATGATGCTTTAGCCAATCGAGCTAAGCCCCCCACCCCTTACTTGATTGTTATATTATTATTATTATTATTAATTATTCAATTTTGAATGGTTCTTTATTCAACTTAAATTTTTGAAATTTTTAAGGTTTAGGAAGTTTAATATTAAATGTTATTATTATTTTTAGTTTAAAAAATAAAATAAAAAAGTTTAAAGTAATTATAACAATTTTTTTTGTCTCATATAAGAAAAACATAAATAAGAATTAATATATATATTTAATATTAATATGAATTATTAATATATTGAAATTGAAATTTAACAATTAAAAAATAAGAATATTTGTTATAGTTCTATTTAGAGATATCAAAATATATTAAAATTAAAATTGTAATTTCATTTTTTTTTTCAAATATTTTTACAAAATATATTTGTACATTAGACTATCTGATTGGATTTATGATTTGTTTGCTTCTCAAAATAGACCTTACCAAAGGAAAAAGGAAGAGCATATGGTAGCTATTAGGACACTATTTCTAGAAAATAATATCAAAGTCATAATAATCAAGAAATCAAATAACAAATAGTATGTGATATTACAAATCAATATATCTAATTTACACCGTCAATCTATTATAAAGATTTGTTCCTTTAAAATTTGGGATGGATCCAAGGCTAATGGAGCATGTAATAACATGCGACAACATTTCATTCATTGATAAAATAGAAGTTTAAGAGGCCATAGAAGCAACATCCATTCCTCACACTTATATTTTCCAAAACATTTTTTGGCTACTTGGTTGGTGGATTAACTTAGCTTGATCATGTGATGCCTCTTTTAGTAAAAAGTGTTTTATCTATAAAAATGGAAATGTCAAATGTTTTTATAATAGATTATATTCTTTCAATACATTTTTTTAAAATAGTTTAGATTTATATTATGAATAACAACATAATATATTGTTACCAATCAACTTATTTTAATATTATCTTGATATTTGTTTGGATAGATGAAGATGATATTGAATATACATAATCAAAACAATTGGCAATCCTCCCACTTTCAACAAGATTGTGCATACTAAGCCATCATTGAATATTCTTTCCTAGAAAGAAGTGATAGAAAAAATGGTAACAACTATAAGAAAGAGTGTGAAAAAACCATATATTTTTGCTAAGGATTTTCTTGAGGCATGCAAGGTATGTTTGCAATTATTTACCATGAGTTTATAGAATTTTTTTAATATTTAAATGTTAAAATAATTGAGCTCTTTGCAATATTTATGTTATATCAATCATATGGAGAGAACATTGGAATATCACATTTATATTAGATGTATAAAAGCGATCTTTATAACTTTGAAATTGGATCTAATAGAACATAAGCTTTGCAACTTTACCTAGAAGTTAAATACACAGTTCAATAGACTCATTTATAGAATGCTACTATGAAAGTACTCTTCTTAATGCTATTTAGATCTAATTTAATGCTTTATAAAAGTCTTAACATTTTGACATTGTACTAAATAGAGATGTGGAGTTGATAATAAGATCACATAATTCTATTAAATTCTTGGAATGCTTTATTTATTTCTTTCTTGGGATGAATAATGTTAAACAAGCTTAACATATTTCATACAAGGATTGAATTCAATATGTTTTTGTATTAAATGATTGTATTTATTTTGAATTTTAGGATTTTGATAAAAAAATTAAAACTTACAGTTTGAATGCCCTTTTAAAAATTAAAACTTCTTTTAAGTAGAGACGTTTTAGAGCGACATTAAGTAGTATTATTTTATACATAATAATATTCAATACACTTTTGAAAATAACAACAAAACAATTTTTTTTATCAAAATAATGAATAGTGATTTTTTCAAAGCTAAAATTAGAATTTCTAGATATGTTCATGCACGAAATAAATAATTTTACTATAAAATAACAAACTTGTAAATAAATAAAATAACTTTTTAGTAAATAAAATAACTCAAAATCAATATTTATATTAATAATATAATATAAAAAAATCCACCATTTTTTATCATACACTTATTCTTTTGTATAAATCTATATATTTATTGATAATATTATATAATATTTTTGATGTAATTTAAAAAATATAAAATAATTAAACTATTTATTTGAATAAATACAAATACTTTTAAAATAAAATAAAAAATATAATATTGATCTTTAAGTATCTAAAATAACCTAAATCTATTTTTTTAAAATAGATATATTTAAACAATCTAGATCCTAAACTTAACAATTAAATTATATATCAATTTATGTAATTATGACAATCAAATATAATAATTTAATTATAACTAAACTTGTTTCCTATTTTTATAAACCCATCTAATTATTGACATGCACTTTTTTTAAAAAAAGTTTTGCCTCACTTGACTATACTTGATGCATGTTCCACATTTTCCAACACTAATGGTCACCACTTAGCTTAAAATATTATTTTTAATAGTTCTCTCACCTAAAGTTCATCATTATTGTCTCTTATCTTTACTTCCCTGCATATTCCATCTTCACACAAACCGTTCATTTTGATTAATATATATATTTTAAAGCTTTTATTAATAATATGTGTTATATAGTATAATTTATTTCTTTGAGTTCAATATAATGATGTCATCTTTATCTTGGTTTTCTATTAACAATTTATTTTGTTTTATTTTAATTATTATTAGTCCCTATCTTTTAGGTGGAGATTAATGTTTTCGGGTGGGCAGATTTTGCTATTAAGGCTTCTTGGAATTGGCGTCAGATGGTGATATTCTCGTTTATCCTATGGTCCTTGAAATTTATTTTATTAAAGTGAATTTCTAGGTAGTTTTTCCAAATTTCTGATTGGCTCGCAAGTTTTTTTCCCATGATTTTTTGTTTTTTCATTTAAAAATTGTGGTTGCAATGAATCCGAAATGGAGGGAGGAATTTTTTTTGAATCAGTTTCTAATGTTTTTGTTGTGTGAACGTGTCTTTGTTGTGAGGTTGATGTGAGTAGGTGGCATGGTCGAAAGCAGGTCATGTGGCTTGTTTCTGCTATCACATTTTGCATACATGGGCTAAATCAACTTCAGGGCAGTCCGGGTTAGGTGGCTTTGTTTTCAATCTCCTTCGCTTTTCCTTTTCTTGTTGTTTGAAACATTGTTTTGCAATTGTGTTTGCTTTGACTACAATTTAGGATTCGTGAACTCCTTGCGAATTCCCATGTTCTCCTTTAGGTCACGTGGAAAGACAAGGATTTGGGCTCCCTGTTTTCTAGATTCCATTATTTTGATTTAAAGTTTTTTTGCATCATTTTGTGATAATGCAAATCCTACAGTCTTACTTTCTTCTTGTGCATTTTTGTTTATAACCCCAAAGCTTGAAAAGTTCTAATCCTCTCATTTTTTGGACTAGTTTCTGTGAAGCCATTGAACCCACAGGTGCAGGGAGAATAAAAGCAAAGGAAAATATCAGTACCATAAGAAACTGCATAATAGTAACACGTTCTATCAAAACCCTGATATGTTTCATTTTTGTTTTTGCTTCAAGGAATCAAATTTTGTTTTGAGAAGTTTTTAGTTACACTAGTTTGTGTAGGGGTTAGGGTTTCACTGCTAGAATGGAAGGGAGAGGGAAGGAATTTAGTATTGCCCTCAGTTATAAAGTATTTGATAATGGCACACCTTTAAGCTTTTCCTCTCAGCTCTCAGTACAGATAAGTGGATTATTTTCTAGTTTTTGTTTTTTTCTTTAAAATGTGAGAGTTTATTCTATCTTTATTTAACTAATATATTTTCAGTGGTTTGAATCTTTGCCTATTTTAATATTATATGGTTTTCCCAAAATTTCATGGCCACAATGTATTATTTTATCATTTTGTTTTGGTTGCATTTTGTTTTTCCTATTTTAATGTTATCCTTAAGCATTACCTTTGGTCTTTTCCCATATGGTGCGTTTAGTAGCATGGTCTAAAATGTTGGAACCTAATATTTCTGAACAATTAGTGCCAAAAGAACATTGCCATTTTCTCTTTTATTGTTTAGATTCAAATTATATGCAAATACAGATTCAAATCATATGCATATATAGTCATTGCACTAATGTAGCGATGTTGTGATAAGTACAATAGTGTTTCATTCTCAATTTACTTAATACACATGATTGAAAAAACACATTTAATTCAATTATCTCCATAGGTTCCATTTGTTTTCCTTAATATTTGAATCTGTTGGGTATTTACATATATGCTATAAGAGTTGAGTTTAGCTTGCTAGGAAATTACTCACTATATAAATGATACCTTGGACAAAAGTAACTAAAAATAATAATGAATGCAACTTGTAGAACATCGGCTTGTGCTTCAGCATATGAAGATTCACTTCACAAAATGATTATGTAGATCAGGTGTTTCATAATAGTGAACACGAATCATATGCTTCTTCTCAATCTCTAGTCATTTACATTGTGTAGCATGTTAGTGTCTATCTTGTTGATTATTAAAAGATACCTATACTTCACAACAAAATTTATTTTCTGCTATTTTTATTGGTCAAAATATCTTCCAATGTAGAGAGCCATAACAATATTAGTCTTCTCTAATTGTATATGCCATCTAAAGTAGTCAGTTTAAAATTTCTCTTCAAATATCTAGGATTCACAGGTCCATTGGGACATTGTACAAAAACAAATTTCCAAAAGAAGAAAACAAAAAATCTTAAAATGTTACTTATTGATCTAAAAACATGATTTCTATAGCATCATTATTTATAGTTATTTCATGAGTTCAGTCTTCATGATAAATAGTAAGTTGTAGGAAATTAACCTGATAAACAATTTCAAGTTTTAAAAAATTTCAAAGTACATTCTTTGAAATTGTCACATACCTCAATGAGCATCTTATATCAAAAATATCTTATATCTTATGTGTCTATGCCACATGTATTCACATCTTTCATATTTTTACATATAGCACTTGAAACATTATTACATGTATGCATCTATTGCGTCTTATAATTAGTATCCATTACATCCATACCTATATGTCTATATCTATGGTCATGCAACTTTTAACTTTTCTTGGTTCTTTTGACATTTATATTTTGATTCAAGGGGAAAACATTAAAATATTAGAAATGCTATATTAAAATATTTTTTGATAGATTGGGTCACATAGGTGGAAAAGGACTTAAGACTATTTTAAACAAAAAAAAGGTTGATGGTATTTATGATTATTCTATTGGTAAAAATAAGTTTTATGAACATTGTGTGTTTGGAGAATAAAATAGATCATCATTTTCTAGTTAACAAGGAAAAAAGATTATTAGAGATTATTCATTGGATGTATGTGGACCAGTGGATATTGACTCTTTGGGTAAATCTTGGTATTATGTCTCTTTTATTGATGATGACTCAAGATACATTTGGATTTATTTTATGCACTCTTTAAATCTAAAGTTTTCACTAAGTTTGAGGAATTTAAGGCCTTAGTTGAAAATCAAAGATATTATCAGATAAAAGTGTTGAGGTTTGATAATGGGGGTGAATATTGTTCCAAAGAATTTGATGAATTTTGTAAGCATGAAGGTATTGTTTGGAAAACTACAACTCCTTATACTCCCCAAAAAAATTGGGGTAGAAGAAAGAATGAACTGAACATTAATGGAAAGATCTAGGAGTATGTTAAGTAGTGCTAAGCTTGATAAATGTTTTTGGGAAAAAGCAGTTGGTATTGCTTATTATTTAATTAATAGATCTCCTTGTTCAAATATTGTTAATAAAACTCCTTTTGAAATGAGGATAGGTAGAAAGCCTTCAGTTTCACACTTAAGGGTCTCTGGTTTTGAGGAATTTTTTATGTACCTCAAGAGAAGTGATCTTAGATCTAAAAGAACATAAATGCATATTTGTTGGTTATGGTGAGAATGTAAAAGGTCATAAGCTTTAGAATCCTTTAACCTATAAGATGTAACACCCCTTCGTTTTGGCTCTTTGGATCGGCAATGTTCTTCTTTGTTATGACTGTGTTTGACTATGCTTTGACTTTGGAACTTGGCTACTTTTGACCACTATTTATTAAGCGATGTGAATGTTATATCTTAATGTGATGTTATCTTTAAGGCATGTTTTGGATGAACTTAAAAGATATTTGATTTAAAGATGTTTTATGCGGTTGATCATATCATTGATGTTAGATGCGTTAGTTAGTGATATTGTATTGGTGAAGGGGACGGGATTGTATCACTCGCTTGCGAGTACCCTACAATTTTGAGATTTCCTCTTCACGGTGTGTTTGATCATATTATATATATATGCATGTTCGATGTACTCTTTGTTGCAGGTTGATAGGTACATGACATCGACTCCCCCTGGTTCACAGGTTTGAGCGTGTCTATTGACCAACAAAAATTGATTGGGAGATAGTAGCTAGGTTTTCCGTGCCAAGTTGTCACCCTAGTCATAGCGTGTCGTCGAGTTGTTGTCGGGTTGGTTGTTTTAATTTGGTCCATTTCACCTTGAGTATTTATTTAATTGCAAATTATAGAGGTTATTAAATGGCTTGCGTAGTTAAATTGATGTTTAAATGTATTTATTTGCAAAATTGGAATGCTTTTGTTTAAAAGGAAATTTTCTAAAATGTATAACATTTTCAATTTGAAGGTAGTAATTTACTAATTAATTTAATTTAATTAATAAGATAATCTAATTTTGAATTAGATTTTTTTTATTAACTAATTAAATTATTAGGGTTAAATTAAATCAAATTAGTTGTTTATCTTAATGTGATATTTAATGTAAAATAGAAAAATAGAAAAAAGTTGAAAAAGAATCCCCTTATTAGCTTTTGAATTCATTTTTGGTAAAAAAAAGAAAATTAATTACCTTTTTGGCTAAAAATGGATTCTATTTAAAATAATAATTATGCAAAATGCATTTGGGGAAAGCAAATTGTTTTAAAATTGAAAAATAGAAAATATCTCCAAAATTGGCAATAAATTTAGTGGGTGAGTTTTTGTTTAGGGTTTTGACAAAATTTGGGGGAAAGACTCTTGATAAGAAAATTAGGATTTTCATTTTAAAAAAAGAAAGAAAGGAGGAGCAATTTTGGATTTGTGCTTGGAATTTGAAGGAGAATGATTGAGTTTGTGGATTGAGCTGGATTCAGAACAAAGATTGAATCACCATTGTCAAGTTTTCAAGCTCTTGGAGAAAATACCAGGTTCTTTGCTTGGTTTTCTTCTTTTTATCTTGAAAGAATTTACATTTTGTTCATGATCTTGAAAGATTCAATCTCTTTGAAAAACCCATCTTAAATTGTTTGCAAATTTGGAATAAACCTCTGTGAAAATCTTGTGAAGATTTAGAAATCTGATAGAAAACTCAAACTCCTCACATAGAAAAGATTCATCAATAAAATCATGAGAGAAGAACAGAAGAAAACAAATCAGACCTCTGGTTTTTTTTATCAATTTTCTTAGATTGAATTTCTTCAATTTAATTGTATTTTGAGCAAATTAAACATATATATATATAAATATATATACATATATATATATATTTAGTAAAATATATATATCCATATACATATATATATTTGGTAAAATATATATATCCATATATATATATATGCTGTTATTTTCCAATTTATAACCTGGTAAAACCCCTGTGTTTTTGTATTTTTTTTGGTTATGGTCGCCCAGAAAATAGGGCACGTTTTCATTTTTTTTTCAAACGAATTTATAAAATTAAAAAATTGTTTTGGCATGGGGGTGGGCTGCCACGGCCGCCCCATGGAGGGGCGCTGCCCTTGGTAGCGCTCCCCACAGTAGGTGGGGAGGGCGCTGCCCCTGGCAGCATCGACCTCCACAGGGAGGCTGGGCGCAACCTTGGTTGTGTCCTTCCTCTCTGTGTGGGGCCGTGGGGCCAGGGAAAACCCTTGGTTTTTCTTTTTAAAATAATTTTATTTTTATTTTATTTTTAATTTAATTTAATTTTATTGTATTATATATATAATATAATATATATATTATATATAATAAATTTATATATTATATATAATAAATTTATATATTATATATAATAAATTTATATATTATATATAATATATATACTATATTTATATATATTTTATAATATTATTTAAAGAAGTTTTTTTTTTTAACAATTGGGTATATATGCAATATATATAATATATATATATTGTGTATAAATTATATATATTTTTTAAATTAATTTCGAATGTGGATTTTTAAATGGGTTGATTTAAAAGTATTGAAATATTAAGAATATATATATACATGTAATTGTATATATACATTGAGTAGGTAGATGTGTTTTTATATGAATATTTAATACATATTGATATTTAATTATATTGATTTTTTTGAAATGGCTATTTTAAGTTAATAGATGCACAAATTGTTATTATAATCAAATGTCTTATTTAGAAAGTTGTTTTTTTTAAACAGTGGATGTTATAAGCAAATGATTTTATTTATAGAGATTATTTTAACCCTTATCTATGATTGAGCAAATATAAATTAGATTAGTAATCTTAAATTCCTTAATGTTGCCCAAGTGATTTGAATTACTTTTGAGTGTGCAAATATTGTTATTTATTTAATTGATTACCTGCACTATGTCATTGCATGAATTGGGTTTAGGAAACCCTAACATTAGATATTGAGTTACCTGGAATGCTTTTTTAATCATGTTTCATTCATTCTCATTGTTGGGGAAATGGGGTTGATTGTCTAGTAAGTCTTCCAGAGGAGTTCTCTAGTTTGGGATGTTTCATGTAGTGGTTCGATGTGCGAATCGCCTTGGGGAATGTGTAGAGTTGTACTATGATGTGGTACCCAATTTTCATGAATGGGGATGGGTTGTGCCTCCTTGGAATTAGGAGAGGGTTTTGTGGTTTGTGCCTCCTTTGGAAGGAGTGGGTTTTGTATTTTGGTTTCCTCCAATGTTTGGAGAGGGTTTTGACCTTGTTTCCTCTAGTGTTTGGAGAGGGTTTTGACCTTTGTTGCCTCCAGTGTTTGGAGCGAGTTTCCATGTCCGTTGCCTCCTAGGATTGGAGAGGTCGTATTATCTAGTTTACCCATTAGATTATGGTTTTGTACTGTGGGTGTTGTTGATAGGAGAGTGGCTCTATGTGGGGTCTGACACAGAGAGGGGCGCCAGGGTAACTCACTTAGGGTTTAAGTAAGTGATAACTTAAAAAGAATTAATGAAAAACTCTCAGACTAATTAAGATAATTAATGCCTCTCTCATAGCTCATTCGATTTTAAGGTTTGAGATGAGACAAGAAGTGCAGTTGGTATGAGGATCCGGCGGCTGGTAGAGTTGAGCCTGGATAGCCCAAGATGTGGGTTCGATTGCCTTAGATAGTTGAGCCAGGGTAACTCAGCAATTGTCGAGTGACACTCTCGCTATGTCAACCAAAAGTCAGTTGTTGTACTGCGTAAAAGATCATTGTTCTCTGGAAGCACTGTAACTTTGTGTTAAGTAATATTGTGGTTGTAGTTGTTTCAGTTTAGTTTATGCTTTAGCCTATGTCTAGTGGTAGATGGTCTTGTGTTGGATTCCTGGTTACTATCTCCTAGCATGAGGGGTGAGCCTTTGGGTATCACATGTTTGGGTGGAACGTGCACCTTAATCCGTTGGGTTGTCTTCTTGTTCGTGTGGACGAGACTTCCAGTTGGAGAGCTCGTGGGTTCCAATTTCCTTTCATGCTTTTCTTTCAGTTATTATTGTAATTTTATTACCCCTCATTTGTTATCAAGGTGGAGTTTGTTATATGTAATCATGATTATTGGATTTATCTCATTCGGGGAATGAGCGTTGTAATCTTATTGTAAATTAATTGTTATTTGAAATCATGTGGTATTTATTATACTTGATGCAATTTAATCTTATGTATGGAATGTATGTAAACTTAATTGTTAAGTAATCAATGTTGGTTTTAATTCATGTTTCTTGTTTGGGTTTAAGTAACTCGGTCTTGTAACCTTAGGGGATTGGTTGGCAATGGTTAGTGAACTTGCATGTTAATTGTTCTTATTAAAAAAAAAAAAGTTAGTTTGTGTAGTAAATTGCAACTTCCCCTAGGGTTGCGTGGCGGGGTGTTACAATTATCTTGTCTAAAGATGTGGTTTTTTAGGGAATTTAGAGCTTACTCAGGAGAAGAACAACCAAAGGAGAAATATAAGACAAAGATAGTGCACTTTGAGACAAAGATTGAGAAGCTGCAAGAAGATACCCATGTGGAAGAACGGTTAGATGGATGAAAGGATGGAGAAGAAGAAGAGGGTTCAAATAGTTTTGTAACATGCCAATTTTTCACTAAAGTAAAATCTCCTAAGTTTTCACTTGCAAGTAAATAAACTATGTAACTTAACCATTGCCATAATTTTTTTATTTTAATTATAGAGAAAAAATGAACATAAATGTCATAACAGTAATCAACATTGATTCCATTCCAATATAATAATTCACATATTGCAATATTCCAAAGAATGTGTACAAAGTACATACATAGCTCAACCAAGATTCAAAGCAATAGAAATAGATGGTCCAGGAATCTCCTTTCAAATCTTGGTCTTTTGTTGCCTACTGAGGAGGAGAAGCATCACTCAATTGATTTTCTACCAACCATAGACTAATATGTGGTTCCTTGCACATCTATCATACGATAGATGGCCCTACCCTTCGATGAAGAGATTGGTGGAGTAACCTCATAACGACAACCAATCTGAACTTAGTGTTGTGTCCTACATGGCTAGAACTTGTAAACCCTATAATTTGGAACTAGCATGCATAAATGGATCATAGTGAATTGATAGTGGAGCCAAAGGCTAACACACTACTTTGGCCAAAGTTTTCTCACTCAGTACTTTGAGTGACAGCCATCCTACTCACATACACTACTCAAGCTCAGTTTGACTTTAGGCCACTATCATCTATGCATAGGTATTTCCTCCAATGGGTAATATTTAACCCTCGAAACATCCTATTCCATTTCCCAAAAAATTAATGGTATTTGTACCCACAAAGCATAAATACAAGTTACCCTCCCTTCAAGGGATAATCAAATCCCAGGTGTAACTCACAAGCTATCTAATTCAATCAAATAACTTAGCTATGAATAAACCTTAAGCTATCCTTGTTTAATCATTCCTAGTATCTTAATACTAATGAAAAACTTTCCCTCCCATTATGGAGAAAATACAAGCACTTTCATAGAGAAGCATAAACAAATTCTTTTTCCTTTCCAAAGCAAATGCTATGTTTTCCTAATTCAAGTAATCTCAAGTAGTTCAAATAAAGCATTCAATTCTCAATCTTTCATGAATAAAGACAAATAAGAGAAGACTTGATCCTCATGCTTGTAATACACTTAACCCAATCGATAGACTTGATGCACAACCTTCCAATCAACAACTCACTAGCTTACTTTACCAACTCACAACAATTCTTCACTATAGCCTTTTACTCACAATAGCACTATACTCTCACAAAATAATACTAGCTCTCACAAAATGCATCTCTTAGAATATTTGCAGCAACATAGATTTGCAGAGATGTGCGTCCCAAATGAGAGATCTTTCCCCTCTATTTATACAAAAAATTGAGACATTGTAGCCTACATAAAATGCATGCCAATCGACAACTCTGATGCATGCAGGTCGACTCACAACATACAGCTAAAAGGTGGCAGAAATCTAAGTGTAAACTCAACATAATATACTACAGTTTGACCCTTTTAGTTGACAAAAACTTAAGACTAATTCAAATGTGCACATGCCCAAATGATGGCAATCGACTTGCAACCAAAATAGACTTCTACATAATATAGAGGTTTCATATGTTGGCGCATGTATCTGCCAACTTCCCTATCTTTTGGCATGGCTTTTCTCACTAGATTAGTCTTCTATTTGCAGGAAACACCTATACTATGCCGACTTGGTCATAGTTTTATTGAGCAATAGAGAAAATATGAGTCGCTCCACAATAATAGTGTTTAAATTGTGCTTTGACTAGCTCGTGACTTGCTATTTTCTTTTCCTATTATAATGCGTTCAAAATAATTTATGAAGCAGGTTCTAATATTTCATTGATTTATATCTTGGATAAAAGCATTCTAAGTTTGAATAATTCACTGCTATAAAAATAGTAATGCATTTCAAATAGTATCGATTATGGTTTACTTCCCATACCAGCCTTTATTTTTGCACATTACTTGCATATGGTTCAACCTTTATCTTATGTCAAACATATGTATTAATTGACCCATAATACTTTGCATCTAGCATATATACAAATCACCCTCTATTTGATTATCATATATAAATATAAATATATATATATATATATATATATACAGGCACACATATATATATGTCAACAAATAGCCTTAATGCTATCACATATATATATATATGTATGTGTATATATATATATTCTAATATATATGTATATTCCATGACAATCAAATACATATACATTTGATATTCAAATGGATAAGATCAAGTTAACATTCATATAACAACAATAATCATATCGACTGCATATATATATATTCCTCTATGTACGTGTATACATACATATACATATATTGATATATTTGTATGGACATTTCCGTTTATCAAACATACGTATGTATCAACACATGTATACATATGGATATATGTATAGATCTTATATATATACACACATTCAATTGCACAATAAAGCACATAATTACTATCTTATTGATATGAGATATATGTGCGATGTATTTATACATATATACATACATGTCATATTGTCCTTTTGATAGCACCATGCTCATAAGCAACCCGTTCATAAGTGTGCATAGGTATGTCTACCTATGTACTCTCATGTACATGTTCCTCCATGCATATGGTCTATCGTTTGACATGCATATACAGACATTCCATGTATATTCCCCTCATCAATTCAAGCATAGTAGTATAAATAAGAACTCATACTTGCTCGAAACACATAAACATCATCCAAGCATGCATTCAACGGTAATCAAGAACCTTACTAATGTAAAAAATTTATACTAAGGATGACCTACCAATTCCCAACATAATAACTTGACACAACCATTATATTGTGAGTGTGTGTGTAATCTAAGTTAGGTTACATTATTGGTTACTTGAATGAGTTCTTCTCCTGAGTGATACTTCCTCTCGCACCTGGAGGATTGAACATATACCTGCATCCAACTAACACATGTTCCCATAGTAGTCAGCTTGTTCAACACAATATGCTTTCACATAATATCTCTCCATAGTTAGAATATTCAATTCAATAACCATCCATTTCACATATATGCATTCCATAACATAACTTTAAATGAAATAACATTCATTCATAGTTCATAGATAACAAAGTGCAAGCACATATATTCTCAATCAAAATTCAAAGTATATTCACACATGCAATATTTTACCCTAGCATAGTAATAGTAAATAGGTAAATACACAATGGGGTGTGACAAGTTTAGAGGATGTGCATGATGAGCACACAAAAGAAGAACAAGTAGAGACCATTACTCTTACCTTGAGGAGGTCCACAAGGTAACATAATCCAGTTGAAAGGTGTAGCCCATCAAATTATTCTTGTGTATTTTCTTTGTTTAGTATTGACGCTGAACCTAGATCTTTTAGGGAGACTTTCTCTTCAGAGGAAAGCGAGTCTTGGTTGTAGGCCATGCAAGAGGCAATGACGGCCTTGGATAGTTGTGACACATAGGATCTTGTTAGTTTTCCCAAAGGAAGGAACCCCATTGGTTGCAAGTGGGTATTTAAAAATAAATTTGGTGCATATGGTTGGTTAGAGCAGTACAAGGCTAGATTAATGGCTAAGGGCTACTCCTAGAGAGAGGGAGTTGATTTTAGTGAAATTTTCTTTCCTGTTGCTAAATTAACTTCTATTAGATTCCTATTATCTATTAATGTTGCTTATAATTTTGAGATAGAGAAAATGGATGTTGACTACTTTCTTGCATGTGGATCTTGAGGAGAAAATTTACATGTGACAACCTGATGGTTTTGTTTGAAAGGAAAAGAACAATTGGTTTGCAGATTGAAGAGATCTTTGTATGGTTTGAAACATTCATCCAGGATGTGGTACCAAAAGATTGATACTTTTGTATTGAAGTTGAGTTTTATTCAGAGTGAGGAGGATCATTGTGTTTATATTAAGGTTATTGATGATTAGATTCTGTAGTGTCCAAAAATGTCATCGGTGATATTTTCACACTTGTTTGGGCCCTCCTTGTAAAATTGAGCATATTGATGCCTTGACTTAGTGTTGTAATGTGTTCAACACACTCACATTAGGTCTTGGGCCCTTGTGAACTAATGAACTTAAATTGTACCTTGTTAAGGTGTTGTGAAGTGTTGTAACACACTTTCACACTTTTCTAAGGTTAAATTATTAATTAAATAAACCTAATAAACCTATTTTTAACCAAAATGTACCTTAATCACACCTTATTTAGAGTGTTGTAAATTGTTGTAACACACTTTCACACTTTTCTATGGATTTCATAAATAATTGGACCTCTTTATGCTTTAATTGGCTCTATTTTGCATCTAAAAGCCTCATTTAATAAATATTTTCGAGGATAATCTTGACATAAATCAATATCCAATCATAATTTAGGTGTTTTTAGGTTTTGGACCAGATTTAGTGATCTGGGACTCATATACCACCTTGGGCGTATGAGTCCCACCTAGGGTTTTGGGTCTCGAACTTGATTTTATACCTTTCTAAGAATTTTTGAATTCGATCCCATAAATTATGCCTAATGGTACTCATATGCCACCTTGGGTGTATGAGTCTCGTGTAACTCAAAATCAAAATTAATTCAAATTCTTGATGAGATTTTATCCTCCTAGATCTGATGTCGGCTTGTAGTGTTGTAATTTTGGAATTTTTTGCATAATTAAGTATAAATACAAGGTTCTTTCACTATTTTCACCTAAGACTTTTGTGAGAGCATTCATAATAGCAAATTGGAGTTCACAAGAGCATTAAAGTGTTTACAAGAGCATTCAAGAGTCCTCAAGAGTAGATTATCAAGCATTTTAGAGCATTATTCAAGCACCAAGCATCATGCCAAAGTATTCATGCATCATGTTTGTTTTCAAGCTAACAATTATGATGTAGGGTTTCATGATTCAAGCTAGAATTTCATTCAAGTTCTATCCTATTCAAGAAACAGTCAAGATCCACATCCATTGGAGCCATCTCATACATGTTTGCAACATCTTATTAGGGTTTGGTGAGTTGCAAAATCATATTTTGTTCATTCATCATTCTCCATTCCTATTTCATTTAATTTCAAGGTTTGATTACCAAAACGGGGTTTGACCAAGGTAAACCCATTTCCACTAACAATTTTTTTTCCCCCCTCTCTTTAGTGTGTGATTTGTAGGTTTAGGTTGAAGACACATTGAAGAGCAAGTTTGGAAAAAGTTGTCAAAATGTTCAAATCAGGGTTTTGGATTCAAAAATCAATTGGGAAGCACAAAGAAGACCTTGAAGACCAAATTTAGAATTTGAAGCTTCAAAAAATTCTAACTGGACTGAGACACCAATTTTGGCATATGAGTTCCAGTTTAGGTCAATTTTTAGGTTTTTGTAGTTTCAGACACCCATTTGCTAGATTTTAGTTTCTGCACAGAAATACAGATCTGGGATTGATTCACCTAGCATGGTGTATAATTCCCAATCAACATTAAAGTCAATGTTTTCAACATTTTAGAGCTCCATCCGGTCATCTTTTAGATTCCCAAGTGCACACATTTCATCTTGTAACTTTCTATTATGTTTTACATACTTTTCTAGGTCATTTAGTGAAAGATTGCATCATATTAGGGTTAAGCATTACATCTTGCATTTAATTTTTCTTTCCAAGTTCTAACTTGGTGGTGAACCCCTCATTAGTTCATAATCAGCCCCTAGGAAAACCCTATTGCAAGATCTCTTTCCCCTTTCTCCATTAGATTGAGATTTCTAGGGTTTATCCTTGAGTGAGAGTGTTGAGTTTTGTTGTTCTATCTCCCAAGCATAGAATCCCCAACAAAATTCATCCTTTCAGATTCTAATCATTGTCTTATATGTTGATGATATGTTATTCATGGGTAACGGTAAGGTAATGATTAGGGAGCTCAAGACACAAATTTCTAGCACATTTGATATGGACTTGGGGGTTGTAAAATATATTTCTAGGATGGAAATTATTAGAGATAAGTCTCACAAAAATATTTGGTTAAGTCATAGTAAGTATGTGGATACAATTTTGTGAAGGTTGAATATGCATGACTATAAGTCAATTAATATTCCATTTCTAGTTGGTACTAAGTTGAACTTATATATGTGTCTTAATGATGATGATGATTTTGACGATATATCTAAGGTTCCTTATGCCAGTATCATTGGTAGTTTAATGTATGCGATGGTTTGCACTAGACTAGATATAACCCAAGCAATGGGAGTTCTAAATAGGTTTATATGTCTAACATTGGTAAAGAGTATTCAAATTTTGTTAAGAGG
>VDFB02009802.1:0-47980 GCA_007258455.2 Sequoia sempervirens | reverse complement strand
CACAACCATTATACTGTGTGTGTGTGTGTAATCTTAGTTAGGTTACATTATTGGTTACTCGACCGAGTTCTTCTCTTGAGTGATACTTCCTCTCGCACCTGGAGGATTGAACATATACCTGCATCCAACTAACACATGTTCCCATAGTAGTCAATTGTTCAACAAAATATGCTTTCACATAATATCTCTCCATAGTTAGAATATTCAATTCAATAACCATCCATTTCACATATATGCATTCCATAACATAACTTTAAATGAAATAACATTCATTCATAGTTCATAGATAACAAAGTGCAAGCACATATATTCTCAATCAAAATTCAAAGTATATTCACACATGCAATATTTTACCCTAGCATAGTAATAGTAAATAGGTAAATACACAATGGGGTGTGACAAGTTTAGAGGATGTGCATGATGAGCACACAAAAGAAGAACAAGTAGAGACCATTACTCTTACCTTGAGGAGGTCCACAAGGTAACATAATCCAGTTGAAAGGTGTAGCCCATCAAATTATTCTTGTGTATTTTCTTTGTTTAGTATTGACGCTGAACCTAGATCTTTTAGGGAGACTTTCTCTTCAGAGGAAAGCGAGTCTTGGTTGTAGGCCATGCAAGAGGCAATGACGGCCTTGGATAGTTGTGACACATAGGATCTTGTTAGTTTTCCCAAAGGAAGGAACCCCATTGGTTGCAAGTGGGTATTTAAAAATAAATTTGGTGCATATGGTTGGTTAGAGCAGTACAAGGCTAGATTAATGGCTAAGGGCTACTCCTAGAGAGAGGGAGTTGATTTTAGTGAAATTTTCTTTCCTGTTGCTAAATTAACTTCTATTAGATTCCTATTATCTATTAATGTTGCTTATAATTTTGAGATAGAGAAAATGGATGTTGACTACTTTCTTGCATGTGGATCTTGAGGAGAAAATTTACATGTGACAACCTGATGGTTTTGTTTGAAAGGAAAAGAACAATTGGTTTGCAGATTGAAGAGATCTTTGTATGGTTTGAAACATTCATCCAGGATGTGGTACCAAAAGATTGATACTTTTGTATTGAAGTTGAGTTTTATTCAGAGTGAGGAGGATCATTGTGTTTATATTAAGGTTATTGATGATTAGATTCTGTAGTGTCCAAAAATGTCATCGGTGATATTTTCACACTTGTTTGGGCCCTCCTTGTAAAATTGAGCATATTGATGCCTTGACTTAGTGTTGTAATGTGTTCAACACACTCACATTAGGTCTTGGGCCCTTGTGAACTAATGAACTTAAATTGTACCTTGTTAAGGTGTTGTGAAGTGTTGTAACACACTTTCACACTTTTCTAAGGTTAAATTATTAATTAAATAAACCTAATAAACCTATTTTTAACCAAAATGTACCTTAATCACACCTTATTTAGAGTGTTGTAAATTGTTGTAACACACTTTCACACTTTTCTATGGATTTCATAAATAATTGGACCTCTTTATGCTTTAATTGGCTCTATTTTGCATCTAAAAGCCTCATTTAATAAATATTTTCGAGGATAATCTTGACATAAATCAATATCCAATCATAATTTAGGTGTTTTTAGGTTTTGGACCAGATTTAGTGATCTGGGACTCATATACCACCTTGGGCGTATGAGTCCCACCTAGGGTTTTGGGTCTCGAACTTGATTTTATACCTTTCTAAGAATTTTTGAATTCGATCCCATAAATTATGCCTAATGGTACTCATATGCCACCTTGGGTGTATGAGTCTCGTGTAACTCAAAATCAAAATTAATTCAAATTCTTGATGAGATTTTATCCTCCTAGATCTGATGTCGGCTTGTAGTGTGTTGTAATTTTGGGAATTTTTGCATAATTAAGTATAAATACGAGGTTCTTTCACTATTTTCACCTAAGACTTTTGTGAGAGCATTCATAATAGAAAATTGGAGTTCACAAGAGCATTAAAGTGTTTACAAGAGCATTCAAGAGTCCTCAAGAGTAGATTATCAAGCATTTTAGAGCATTATTCAAGCACCAAGCATCATGCCAAAGTATTCATGCATCATGTTTGTTTTCAAGCTAACAATTATGATGTAGGGTTTCATGATTCAAGCTAGAATTTCATTCAAGTTCTATCCTATTCAAGAAACAGTCAAGATCCACATCCATTGGAGCCATCTCATACATGTTTGCAACATCTTATTAGGGTTTGGTGAGTTGCAAAATCATATTTTGTTCATTCATCATTCTCCATTCCTATTTCATTTCATTTCAAGGTTTGATTACCAAAATGGGGTTTGACCAAGGTAAACCCCTTTCCACTAACAATTTTTTTTCCCCCTCTCTTTAGTGTGATTTGTAGGTTTAGGTTGAAGACACATTGAAGAGCAAGTTTGGAAAAAGTTGTCAAAATGTTCAAATCAGGGTTTTGGATTCAAAAATCAATTGGGAAGCACAAAGAAGACCTTGAAGACCAAATTTAGAATTTGAAGCTTCAAAAAATTCTAACTGGACTGAGACACCAATTTTGGCATATGAGTTCCAGTTTAGGTCAATTTTTAGGTTTTTGTAGTTTCAGACACCCATTTGCTAGATTTTAGTTTCTGCACAGAAATACAGATCTGGGATTGATTCACCTAGCATGGTGTATAATTCCCAATCAACATTAAAGTCAATGTTTTCAACATTTTAGAGCTCCATCCGGTCATCTTTTAGATTCCCAAGTGCACACATTTCATCTTGTAACTTTCTATTATGTTTTACATACTTTTCTAGGTCATTTAGTGAAAGATTGCATCATATTAGGGTTAAGCATTACATCTTGCATTTAATTTTTCTTTCCAAGTTCTAACTTGGTGGTGAACCCCTCATTAGTTCATAATCAGCCCCTAGGAAAACCCTATTGCAAGATCTCTTTCCCCTTTCTCCATTAGATTGAGATTTCTAGGGTTTATCCTTGAGTGAGAGTGTTGAGTTTTGTTGTTCTATCTCCCAAGCATAGAATCCCCAACAAAATTCATCCTTTCAGATTCTAATCATTGTCTTATATGTTGATGATATGTTATTCATGGGTAACGGTAAGGTAATGATTAGGGAGCTCAAGACACAAATTTCTAGCACATTTGATATGGACTTGGGGGTTGTAAAATATATTTCTAGGATGGAAATTATTAGAGATAAGTCTCACAAAAATATTTGGTTAAGTCATAGTAAGTATGTGGATACAATTTTGTGAAGGTTGAATATGCATGACTATAAGTCAATTAATATTCCATTTCTAGTTGGTACTAAGTTGAACTTATATATGTGTCTTAATGATGATGATGATTTTGACGATATATCTAAGGTTCCTTATGCCAGTATCATTGGTAGTTTAATGTATGCGATGGTTTGCACTAGACTAGATATAACCCAAGCAATGGGAGTTCTAAATAGGTTTATATGTCTAACATTGGTAAAGAGTATTCAAATTTTGTTAAGAGGGTGTTTAGATATTATTTTATTTTTATCATGGTATTGATGATGTGGTCAAGTCATTATACATACAGGGGTTTGTTGATGCAGATTGGGCGGGTGACTTGGATAGTCAAAGGTCCACTAGCAACTATGTATTTACTTTTTTGGAGGTGTAGTAAGTTGGATGAGTAAGATGCAACCTACATTTTATTTTTCCACCACTAAAGCTGAGTATATGGCTACTACTCATGCCTCTAAGGAGGCAGTATGGTTATAGAGACTTAGCAATGACATTGGTTTTGATTGCAAGACAATGAGTATTGGATGTGACAATTAAAGTGCTATTTGTTTGGCCAAATATACTATGTATCATGCTTGTACTAAGAATTTTGATGTTAAATATCACTTTGTGTGAGATATGGTCGAGAATAGTAAAGTCTTGATTGATAAGGTTGACACTTTGGATAATGTTGCAGATTCTCTTATGAAGCCAATGACCATAGATAAGTTCTCTTGGTGCAAGAAGGACACCGACCTTGATCATTGTACTAGATTTTCTTTTGTATAGATCTTGGATATAATTGCAATGTATAATGTCAAGTGGGAGAATGTTAGGTTAGGTGACATTTACCTTGCAATCCTATATCATTTTTTATGTCTCCATATTTCTTGGAAAGAGTCTTAGGGGACATGAGATAAATGTATTTAATATTAGCATTATTGTAATTACATTTTTGAGAGGAAATTTAATGTTGGTGGAGGTTACACATCACTAGAGGACACAATTATCCCTCCTAGGCATTCACATTGAGATTGTGAAGGGTCTTGAGTGGGGTGCCAAGTTTGGAGGGAAACATGTATCCATTGGTCCTCCATTTGGAAGTTAAACAATCATCGGAGCATCCTGAATGCTAGAAGTTGAAAGCGCTATGGGTTAGGAGCCCATGTTGAAGCCTTGTGTGCATTAATTAGTTTATTATCATGAATATTGGTTTTCCAAGGAAGGGGTGTGGGGTTTTTCAAGTGGTTTTGGAACCTCCTGTTTCGATTTACCATTGTGGTTTTTCCTCCCACAAGTTCTATAAATTGGAGCCTTGAGATGGTAGTATCATCTTGTGTTATTTGCAGGTGTATAGAAGCATACAAATTGTAGGAGATCAGAAAGAAAGTGTATTATGGTGTATCTCTCTTGTGAAGATAAATAATATACTTGCTCTCTTTTCTCATGTGGAATATTTTCTCGAAAGGGTTTCTCCACATAAATATGGTGTCATATTTGTTTGTTGATTTTTTTATTACATGGTGAATGTGCAATCACATACATACAATTAGATTTGATAATATTATTTTCAGATTTGAATACACATACATAAGTTAATATTACAACTTAGTTCCACCTTATTTTCAACACTTTGATCTTGGGATTCTCCAACAACTATAATTGGCTTTATACCTCTTAATTGATACAAATTGCATGTTCACCTCTTCTCACTTCTAACATACTGTGCAAATATTCTTACCTCTATGTTTGAATGAATTATTACTACCTTTTGACATGTATGATGTGTGAAACTTATTTTCATGGAATATCTATAGGTCTCTTCTTCCCTCTTAGTACTTGTCAAATACGTTATCTCCATATCTATTTGTAGGAGTCAATAGAACAAAGACCTTTGTGAGTCTTTCTAGTAAGCTTTTGTGAGTTCTTTGTATTGTTATGAGTAGAAAGAGGAATTCATCTAAATCTTGGTGCATCACCCTTTCCTTTTCTACACTCCTTTTTTCCCTTTTCTCACTCTAAAATCATTAGAATAGGATTAGGATTTTAGTTTTGTTCTGTGTTGAATTGGATCAACACCCTACATCTAGGTTTAAAAAGGAAGAGTTGACCTTCTTCCAAGATCTGATCTCAATTGCAAGGTACCACACTTTGAGATCATTCCCATTGTGTCATTGGAATGCTGAACTAGCTTCAACAAGGTGCCATTTCATGTGACAATAATTCCAATCAATATATAACCAAAATGGCCAAAAATCATCTACAATGGTAGTGTAGCACCACTCTGATTTGCTTATATTTTTCAGACAGTACTTTTACTTTGATAGACCATGATACTATATTTTTATTTGATCGCTGACATTGGAGTGATGATGGTTTTTATATTGTGATGTGACGGTACACTTTATGGATGATTATTGATTATGACATGCTTTTTGGTTAGCATAGTTGATTATTTGAGTTGATATTGATATATGCTCATCTATAGTTAATTGATGTTTTAGTTTCGTCAATTTTGATGTGACATTGTATTGGTGAAGGGAACGAGATTGCATCACTCGCTTGCAAGTGCCCTGCGATTCCACGATTTTCTCTTCACGGTGTGTTTGATTCATGATTTATATATATATGTACGACATATGTTTTGATTGCAGGAATGTAGGTAGAGGAGATTGTCTCCACTTGGATTCACAGGTTTGAGCATGTCCATTGCCCAATGAAATAGTTGATTGGGAGATAGTAACTGGGTTTCCTTGTCAAACCACAACCCTAGTCACAATGTGTTGTCGATCATTGTTTCAGTATGCTTTGTTGTTATGTTATCCACATTTTCCTTGTCATTTATTTATTTTTCAAGGTATGTTCTATGGGAAATTAATGCTTAAAATGTTTGTAAGTGATTATTTAATTAATCTTGATTAATGTTGTTAGAAGCTTTATATTTGATTTAATTAATTAAATTAAATTTATTTTGTAAAGTGATTTAATCTTTGAGATTAAATTTATTTTATAAAGTGATTAAATTAATTAGCAATTAATATGTGAATTATGAATTATTAAATGCATAAATATCTTATAATTATCGTAGAGGAAATATCTGTGATTTGGTTGAAAAGATATTTTATTTGTGACATGTGTTAGAAAAATTAAACACTGTTGTTGGGAATTAATTCTTGGAGAGATTAATTGCATTAACTGAAAGAGGAAAGAGGCTACTTCATGGCAATGAGAAAATATATTTTTGAAAGAGGTTGTTCAAAAATTGGAAGAGGTTGTTAATATTGGTTGTTGAAAATTGGGGAAGAAGTTCTCGGGAAATTTTGGCTCTGGTTTTGTTTTCATGTTTCTGGAAAAGTGGATAATTTGGAAGAAGCTTTGGTAAATTAGAATTTGAAGGCAAAGCTCTACTTCAAACATCATTTTCTCAAGCATCTAGAAATAGGTTCTTTAAATTATTTTTATTTATATGCAAATTGGAAAGATTGCCTATACAAGAAGAATATGTTATTTGTGTAGAAGCTTTAATATATTTTGTAAATTTGAAAGATTGTCGTGTTTGGAAAATTGTCGTGAAAGCTTAGAGCTTCTATCGGAATTGTTTATAAAACAATAGAAATCCCATAGGGAAAACAATAGAGGATTTGAAAAATCTCTGTAGGAATGGATTTAAAATCTTCTTGTCAAAATTTGTGGAAAATCTTGTTTGTATGGGAAAAGATCTCCTTGTAGAAGATTTTTGTTTTGTTTTGTTTTCCCAATTAGTTTTATTTGGCTGGGAAATTGAAAACCTCTATAAAATTTTGTAAATACTTCTTGTAGAATTTTTTTTGTAAGAATAAGAGCATTCATGTTGACGAATCTATATATATATATATTTATATATATACATATACAAATATATATATGTATATTTTTATATGTGATTCAATCCCTATTAAAAAAATGCTTTCGAAGAAAACTTGGATTGAAGTTATCGTACGACGAATTATATATACATTCACAGGTTTTTGAAAATTTGAAATATCTAAAATATGTATGGGGGAGCGTTGTGGCTACCCCACAGCCGACTCCCCATTGGGGAGAGCCGACGCTGTGTGGCCACACTAGCGTTGCCCCACAGTGGCCGCGCTCCCCACAATGGGGGTTTGACTGTGTTGCAGCTGACACAACCTTTGATGGCTACAAAACCTTCTTCTGCCTTGGAAAAAAATTCAATTTTATTTAGTTTGTCTTTTAAAATATATAAATTATATTATAAAATATATATATATATATGTATGTGTGTATATATATATTTATATATAATATATTTATTATATTTGTTATATGAGATTTGGAATATTGTAATTTAGTTTTATATTTAAATATTATATTTATATATGTATAAATATATATAATTATATATATATATATAAATGATATCTTAAATAAATGCATGCAAATGCACAAAATAGATCATTTTAAAATGATATGATATGAAAGAGGAAATTGATTTTTATTTAGATATAATTTGGAAATTGAAATAAACAAATAGATTTAATTTCTTTATTTGTCTGTAAGTGAAATTACAATAAGCTAGTTTATTTGGGCAATGTGTTATTGTATTTTATTGAAATGGAAATTGGATTTAGGAAATCCTAAAGGTAGTTTTATTTCCTGCTTGAATTGCTTATTAAATTATGATTTCTTTTGTTCTCGTAAGTAAGGGAAATTGGTTAGTAATGTATGTAAGTCTTCCAGATCATGTTATTTTATGAGGGGGTTGTTGTGTTTTATGGTTCAACCTTGATTTTCCTTGGGTAGTGCACTTAGTTGTAATTCAATTAATCACTCAGTTACTACAAACAGGGATGTGTTGCCTCTTGCATTATGGTTGATATTCATTATCGGTTTTTGTACACTTTGTCTACCCTTGGTTTGTGGATTAGATCCTTGTGTTGTTAGTAGGGGAGTGGATCTCATTGGGGGTCGATGCAAAAAGTGGTCTGAGGGTAACTCAAGTGAGAGTTAGTTAATTCAGTGGAAATTAAATAATTGTATTAGGGGAAAGGGTAGCTTAAATCGTGATAACTTGTTAATTGTGCCTCACTCATGGGCTCAAGGGCTTGTTTAGACTTGGGATGAGACGAGAAGGCCTATAATGGAAAGGTCATTATCTTGTCCCTTTGAAAGATATTTGATTTCACATTGGTTTGAATGTGGGGGCAAAGGTCGTGAGAGGCTACTAGGGTAATCCAAGATGGGGGCTGGGGCCTAGGAATATCTGCCAGGGTAACCCATGCAGTTTTGTGATGACACTGCTCTTATGACAACAGTAGGTATTGTGCAGTTTATATAATTGATTATTTTACTTTGGAAGCAATGTAACCTTCATGTTATGTATTGTACTTGTGTAGTTTAGTCTTGAGTTTTCCTGTGTCTAGAGGTTTTTGGTTTTACTATCTCCTAGCACAGGGTGTGGGCCTTTGGGTACCACTTGGTTGGGTGGAACGTGCACCTTATACTATTGGGTTTCCACTGTATGTTTGTGATGGTGAGATCTTCCAGGATGGAGAGCTCGCATGTTCCAGTTACTTGTTCCATCTCTTATGTTCTTTTGTATTAGTTGGATTTTTATGTATATGTATTACTCCTCATTTATATTCAAGGAGGATTCTTGTATCATTGTTATTGTAACATTATTGTATGATCTTCCTCATTTTGGAAATGATTCTTGTAATTGCTTTATGGAGTGAATGCAATATATGGATGATTCTTTAATTTACTTTGTATCTAATGAGATGAGTTTAAAGCTTTGGATGTATGTTATTTATTTCATGAGTATTATTTATATGCTATGGATTAGTTTATTTTTGTATATTATGGGATTCAAATGTAAGCATTGTCACGTACCTTAGAGGATGTATGCGTTAAGTGTAGTTCACTTTACTTGTTATTATTACACTTTTCAAAAAAAAAATGTTACGATTCCGTGGTATTTGCATCGTTCTCTAGGGTTACGTGGCAAGGCATTACACATGGTATCAAAGCCAGGTTTAAACACTGGGTTCTCTAGGATAATGTTGAATCCATTAAGCTGTTAGTGCATAGGATTTAAGTTTGTGTACCTTATCTTATACCTTGGTGTGTCTATGTAGGATCACGCCACCTAGGTGAGGTCATGGTAGAGGTCGTGGTCATGGCCGAGGAGGCGGTCGCAGAGGTAGTCAACAAGATTCAGCTCCCCATATTTCCCATGACTCAAATCATGAGGAACATCAGGCTTCCCAGAATGCTCTGGGAGGTAGTGATCAGAATTAGTATCCACTAGGGATTGAGGGCGCTTAGTTGCGTCGATTGCTAGAGGAGACTTTTGCTCGCCTTGGGCTGAGGCAGGACAAAGATTAGATTAATATTGGTGAGAGAGAGGTACCAAAGCAACCAGAGGCAGTCATAGCTGCTCACATGAGAGACCTACTTAGAGCTCGTTCGCCCACTTTTGATGGTTTTTGTAGCAGTTTAAAGGCTGAGACATGGTTGATAGACCTGAACCGGTGTTTTTCTATGCACCCTTATGGTAGCAACACCAAGGAAAGGTGTGTGATCATGACTTTGCATCTACCTGGTGGAGATTGGAGGAGGAAAAGCTCTATATTGACATTAATTTTGTGTCTTGGGATATGTTCATAGAGAGGTTTAGAGCCAGATTCCTTTCTAACCATTGGTGACAACGTCGTGGAGATGAGTTTCATGCTCTATGACATATGGCCATGTCGATGGAATAGTATGAGTGTCGATTTTACGAGCTCAAGTAGTTCGCTAGCATTGGTGATGCTGAGGGCATGCTTGTTCAACACTTCATTAGGGGCTTAAATGCTTGGATTAGTGGTGGTGTTCAGGTTTTCGAACCTAAGACTATGGAGACAGTAGTAGAGAAGGCCAAAATGGTGGAGGAGAATTTGGCAATGGCATTGGGTGGCCATACTGGAGTGCAGATAAGTAGTGCTTCAGCTGCAGGACCTAGTTCATGTAGTGGCCAGGCTCAGGGAGCTGGACCACCTAGGACACAACAGGTGCTTGTACAGAGTGGTCATCATCAGAATTCACAGGGGAAACAAAAGAATTTCGAGTTGAGATAGGGAAACACGTATCAGTCAGGGGGTGACAGGAACTGGAGGTGAAAAAAATGCCCCAACTTTGAGCAGTTGACACAGAGTATGCAGTCTACCTATAATAGGGGTAGTGTTTAGTAGTTGAGTGCGTCTCCTGGAGGTAGAGAATTCGACAGGGGTACAAGATGTTTTTCTTTGGCTAACAAGGTCACATAGCGTGACAGTGTCCCAATAAGGGCACATCAGGTTTTACTCAGAGGCCAGCGACATCAGAGCCAACTGTTGGAGATGCGAGTAGAGGTCATTGAGTATTTGTTGCGGTTGATAACCGCCAGGCTGATCACCAAGGCACAGTGGTAGAGACTTCTGGTATGTTATAAGGTAATAGGGTTACCATTTTATTTGATTCAGGAGCATTGGATTCTTTTATTTCATCGTTTGTCATGGTGCATTGTAGATTGAGGGAAGTAAAACAAGATGTTAAGTGGCAGGTCGAATTGGCCTTCGGTGCTAAAGTTGTAGCGCATTCCTTAGGAACTAATTGTAGATTGGAGATTGGATCCTTTCACACTATGGTAGACCTCCGCATTATACCATTGGGGTCATATGACATCGCCTTAGGGATGGATTGGCTTGAGGCTCATAGAGTCGTTATTGACTATCGATGTAAGTTGATTCGATGCATTGATGTATCTGGTAAAGAGGTTGAGATAGTGGGAGTTCAGAGACCCATATCATTAAGGATGATCTTAGCTATGCAGTTGAGGAGATGTGTACGTTAGGGATGTCAGTTGTTTGTAGTGATAGTATATGACTTGGAGTTGGGTGATAGTGAGGAGAAGGTTTCTCTTGAAAGCCACCCCATACTTTAGGAGTATGCATATGTATTTCCCGATGAGATTCCAGGGATGCCACCTCAACATTACATTTATTTCAAGATTGATCTTATACCTGGTTCCAAGCCTATTTCATGAGCTCTGTACTGTATGTCTACACAGGAACTTAAGGAGATTCGCTTGCAACTGGAGGAGTTGCTAGCGAAGGGTTTCATCCACCCTAGTGTTTCATCTTGGGGAGCACCAGTAATTTTTGTGAAGAAGAAGGATGGTTCTCTCCGTCAGTGTATAAACTACTATCAGCTGAATAAAGTGACAATCAAGAACCGATATCCCTTACCTAGGATTGATGATTTGTTTGATCAGATCAAGGGTGCTATGGTCTTTTAAAAAATCAATCTTAAGTCAGGGTATCATCAACTACGTATTTGTGATTTTGACATTCATAAGATGACATTTCACACATGTTACAATCACTATGATTTATAGTGGTACCGTTTGGGTTGACAAATGCGCCATCTGTGTTCATGAGCTAGATGAACATAGTCTTTAGCACTTATCTGGATAGATTTGTATTAGTATTCCTTGATGATATATTGATCTATTCCAGGACAATAGAAGAGCATGAGGAGAATTTGAGGTAGGTTTTGCAGTGTTTGAGAGATAATCAGTTGTACGCTAACCTGTCCAAATGTGAGTTCTTTAAGACTGGGGTTAAGTACCTTAGGCATGTGATATCAGGCGAGGGTATTGTAGTAGATCTTGCGAAGATCCAACCGATCATTGATTGGCCTGCGCCCACTAATGTGGCAGAGATATGTAGTTTCATGGGATTAGCAAGTTATTACAGATGCTTTATTCAAGGTTTCTCTAGGATAGGACATCCTATCACTTCTCTTTAGAAAAAAGGGAAGAGATTCATCTAGTCAAAGCAGTGTGAGGCAACATTTCAGACTCTGAAGGAGAGGTTGAACAGTACACTGATTCTTGTGATACCTAATCCTACCAGAGATTTTGTTGTCTGTATAAACACATCTTTGGAGGGATTAGGAGCAATTTTGATGCAGTATGGTTGTGTTATTGTGTATGAGTCACATAAACTCAAGGATCATGAGTTGAATTACCCCACACACGATCTTGAGTTGGCAGTGGTAGTACATGCTCTGACGAGATGGAGAAATTTCTTGTTGGGGCACAAATTTGAGTTACGTAGTGATCATTAGAGCTTACAGTACATCTTCATGCAACCTAATCTAAATGTCAAGCATAGGTGATGGATGGAGTTCCTTTATGAGTATGACTTCCAGGTGAAGTTCATCTAGGGGAAGGAGAATGTAGTTGTCGGTGCTCTCAGCAGATGAAGACACGAGTTGTCAGAGTTGACTCTTGGTGTGGATTTGAGGAGTCAGATTCTTTCTACACTTCCTATAGACAGTTGGTATCAGGAGGTGAGATCAAAGATAGAGACAGGAAGGACTCTTGAGGGCAGATTCTCTGGTTATTCTCTAGAGTCAGATGGTTTGTTGAGACACTTGGGACACATTTATGTTCCATCTTTTGGAGATCTTTGTACCTTGGTTATGACAGAGGCACATCAGGCACCCTATTCAACTCATCCAGGAGTGAAGAAGATGCATGCCAATTTGTGACAACTATACTTTTGGGTAGGTATGAAGTGAGATATCGCTAAATTTGTGTCGATGTGTTTGGAGTGTCAGCAAGTGAAGGCTGAACACCAACATCCGTTGCAGCCACATTTGGTGCCATAATGGAAATGGGATATAATCTCGTTGGATTTCATTGTTGGGTTACCTAATTCTTCATGACGACATGATGCCATTATGGTGACGGTGGACAGGTTGATGAAGGTAGCACACTTCTCGCCTATTCGTTCATCCTATAATGCTTCGTCTGTTGCTAGAGTGTTCATGGGAGATATAGTTAGGTTGCACGATATTCCTCGTTAGATCATTTCTGATACGGATCATGTGTTTACCTTAGCTCTTTGGACGTCATTACAACATGCCATGGGGACTCAGTTGAACTTTAGTTCAGCGTATCACCTTGAGATAGATGGACAAACCAAGCGGTTCAACCAAATCCTTGAGGATATGTTATGCATGTATGTGATGGACTGATAGACATGATGGGAGGACTATCTCCATTTAGTGGAGGCTGCTTATAATAACAGTTATCTGAGTTTGATTGGTATGCCTCCTTTCTAGGAATTGTATGGATGACTGTGTCAGACTCCTTTGAGTTGGGATTGGTTAGAGGATAGAGTTCTATTGGGTCCTGAGATACTTTAGGATATGGAGTAGCAGGTGATCCGTATTAGGGGGCATTTGGTTGCTGCATAGGATAGGAAAAAAAAGTATGCAGATGCGCATTGGGTGGATCTCTAGTTTGCAATAAGTGATCAAATATTTTTGCGAGTGCATCTGTGAAAGAGTCCAATCTGATATGAAAAGGGCTCTAAGCTCGCACCTCACTTTTTCAGGCCATTCAAGATTCTTGAGAAGATTGGGCCAATAGTGTACCATTTTGCTTTGCCGCCTAGTCTCTCGTGCATACACGACGTATTTCATGTTTCAGTACTCAGGCCTTATCACCTTGATATATCTCACATCCTTGATTGGAATTCCTTACAGGTAGAGGATGGGCAACTAGATTTGGAGCCAGTGGCCATCATGCAACACAAGAGACTCGCCCTTAGGGGTCGAGATATTGAGCAGGTTAGGGTCTAGTGGGATCCTAGAGATGATACTTTGGCTACTTGGGAGGATGCAACTAGGATGAGGGAGCTCTATCCCTATTTGTTTGCAGGCTTCCAAGAGTAAGCTTGATCTTAGGGGGGAGGATGTAGCACCCCTTCGATTTGCTTATATTTTCAGACTGTGCTTTTACTTTGATAGACCATGATACTATGCTGTTATTTGACCGCTAACATTGGAGCGATGATGGTTTTTATATTGTGATGTGATGGTACAATTTATGGATGATTATTGATTATGACATGCTTTCTGGTTAGCATAGTTGATTATTTGAGTTGATATTGATATATGCTCATCTATAGTTAATTTATGTTTTAGTTTCATCAGTTTTGATGTGACACTGTATTGGTGAAGGGAATGGGATTGCATCACTCGCTTGTGAGTGCCCTGCGATTCTGTAATTTTCTCTTCATGATGTGTTTGATTCATGATTTATATATATGTACGACATATGTTTTGATTGCAGGAATGCAGGTACAAGACATCGTCTCCACCTGGATTCATAGGTTTGAGCATGTCCATTGCCCAACAAAATAGTTGATTGGGAGATAGTAACTGCATTTCCTTGTCAAACCACAACCCTAGTCATAGTGTGTCGTCGGTCCTTGTTTCGGTATGCTTTGTTGTTATGTTGTCCACTTTTTCCTTGTCGTTTATTTTGTAACGCCCGCCCTGAAACACTAGAGAATGCAACACATTTAAATGAAAGTGAACAATTTTTTTTCTTAAAGTGATATTAAACATATGAGTTACGCTACACTAACACCTACATTCTCTAAGGATCGTGGCAACACTTAAATGAAGTACAAGTCTAACTAATAGAATTAAACATCACATGCATTTAATGCTCATAAATAAAGTGCATATATCCATCAACATTAAATTATAACACATAAGATACAAAAGATGTGATATAGTTTCATACATCTTACATTCATTTCATATTACAATACAATACTCATTCACAAATGAGATAGTTTATACATAAGATTTACGATTACAAATAACAAAGACGCTCCTCGATTACACTTGAGGAGTGATACAAATACAAGGTTACAACTGATACAAAAGAGTCCATGAAAGAATAAACAAGTCCACTGGTACACACGAGCTCTCCATCAAGATGTACTCTGTAACATGAACAAGAGAAATAGGAACCTGTCCCACAAACAAAGTTATCTAAGAATAGCAACAATGGTGAGAGAACCCAATGGAAGAAATAGCATAGTTTCCTCCCAACTATGTGGTACCTAAAGGTCCACTCCCTCCGTGCTAGGAGATAGTAAAATAGTTTCCAAGGCAAAACCTACAACCCCTAGACATAGGCAAGTACATTTCAAAACAACACAAATACAAAACTTAACATATTGGTTACATTGCTTCCAGATAAGAAGGATCATGCACATCATTTGTACACCACAAACTGACTAACTTTTGTCGTAGGAAGAGTGTCACACATAATTTTCTATGAGTTACCCTAGCTCACCCTTCCTAGGCTACTGGACCCCCATCCTGGGTTACCCTAGCTTGCCTCTACCGGCCGCCGAACCCTCATACAAACTATGTGTCTCATCTCATCTCAAGCCTTAACAAGCGCATGAACCATGAGAGGCATTCATTATCTTTATTAGTGTGAAAGTTCCCCATTAATTCTTTAAAGTTATCACTTGATTAAACCCTAGGTGAGTTACCTTGACGCCCCTTTGTGCGTTGGACCCCCACAAAGAGCCACTCTCCTACTGACAACACTAGGTTCAAATCCACAATACTATGGGTATACAAGGTGCACAAAACTAATAACACATCTCAACCTTAAAACATAAAGTCTCACAACCTGTTTGTAGTAATCGAGTATCCATACTATATCACATATCTCGTTTGTGGTAACCGGGTGTTCAAACTAAAAACATCCATGTGCACTACCCAAGAAAAATCAAAAGATGAACCAACACATATAACAACCCCACATAGACTAAACTCCTTTGGAAGACTTACAAAACCAAACATTCCAATTGCCCAACAACGCAAACAAATAAAACTCAACTAATAAGCAATTTAGACATATAATTAATCTAACATTTGGATTCCCTAAATCCAATCAAATCATCAACGCATTACTTGAAGTTAATCAACTTAATTTAATTTCATTTACAAGCAATAAAAAAATTAACACTAATAGTTTAACTCCAATTTCAAAATAACACACACAACAATAAAAATCAATTTCTTTATAAAATTTATTCCATTTTAACTATTCATGCTTTGCATGCACCAAATAATACATAATATTAATTTCTCTTTTAAAATCATTTCATCTTAAAATAACTACTTGTGCATTTTCATGCACCTAATTAAAATCAAATTTTCTAATAAAATAATTTTATTATCAAACATCTACTTTAAATTCAATTTTCTCTTTTAAATTATAACATTCTATAAATAGTCTATTTCATGCATTTGTATACATCTATTATCAAAATATATTTAAATAAATATATATTTAAAACATCCATTATATCAAAATAGCCAATTAAATAAATATAATTAAATATGTATAATACATATAATTATACATATATAAATATATATTATTTAATTAATTAAAAATAATTTACCATATTCAAACAATACTAATCATAAAACTAGTATGTTGTGACTTTAATAACTTTTATTTTTGGATATGAGTTTTCTAAAAATTTTACTGAAGGTGCGCCACCAAATCTTTTAAAACATATAAAAAATAGCCCAAATATTTTAAAACATATAAAAAAATCAGCCATGCCCAGTTCGTACATTGTGAGCTATGATTAATTTAGTGACCCTCTATCTCTATTTTTTTTTTAATATAAATTTTTCTATAGGTAAAGATCTATTTTATCAGAGTATTTCATTTTCCTCTAATTTATCAGAGAATTTTATTTTCAATCCTACAGAGGTTTTCTAAATTATCTATTGTTTTTTTTTTTTAAAAAATTTCCTATCGTTTTAAATTCATTTCCCTACAAAGGATCTAAGAATCTCACAATTTTTTACAATACCAAAACAAACTTCTACAGTTTTGTACAAACAATCTTTTAAAAACACAAATTAAATAAACAATTAAATTAAGGAACCTGGATCCTCAAGCTTGAATTGATGAAGAATGAAGTTGAGCCTTTCATATTTCAAATCCCAAGCTTTTCCCAAAGATCTCCTCTTCAGATATGTACAATAAATCCAGCCAAGAACTTCCCTGAGAGCCTTTTCAATTTTTAACAAAAAAACTTCACACAAAATTCTTACATCATTTCCCGTGAAAAACAAATCTTTTCCTCTTCCAATTAATCCCAATATTCTTTTTTTAAATAATCCCAAATCAAATCCTTAACAAATTAACTAACACTTGTCACATAAGATATCTTTTTAATCAAAAATATTTCATTATGCATTAAAACTCATTTTGCATGTAATCAAAATTGAACCATTAGTTCCAACTTCAACATTCTACTCCATATCACTTTTTTTTTAAACTCCAAGTCAAAATTCATAACATGAAGAAAACAATTCTTTTAAAATATCTTCTTTTCCTTAATTTAAATTTGCACAATTAAAATTAACAAATGCATTTAATTAAATATCCTTTTTTAGTATTTAAATCACAATTTAATTTCAAAATAAATTTAAATAATTTAAACTATGCACTTTATCAAAACAACTTTAATTAATTAATTTATTTAATCAACAAGCTTAATTAAATTAATTAATTTATCCACTTAATAAGATAAATTTAATCAAAAGATTAAATTACCTTACTAGACGAATTAAATTAAATTAATTAAATTAAATAACAACTTTTAATAACTTTAATCTAAAATACATAAATTAACATTTAAAACATTTAAACATTAATTTTCACAAACAATCTCGCAAGATAATATAGTATCAAACAAACAAAGATGACATGACACTACGACAAACCAACCACGAACTGAATGACACACTGTGACTGGGTTTGTGGTTTGACAAGGGACTCCGTTACTATCTCCCTATCAACATAACCGTTAGAAAAATGGACACGCTCAGACCTGTGAAGCCAGGTGGAGACGATGTCCTGTACCTACAATCCTGCAATCAAAACGAATGTTCGAACATGCATATAAACATAATAGTCACACCGTGAAGAGAAATCGCGGAATCACAGGGTGCTCACATGTGAGTGATGTAATCTCGTCCCCTTCACCAATACAGTCACACAATACTGACAAGAATAAAGCACCAATAAATCATCATATGATTGTACATCAATATTACCCAAAAAACAACTACGCTAATCCATAAGCATAACATAAATCATAAGCAACCACATAAAGTATCATCACATCAAAGTATAGCATCAACATCGCTCCAATGACATCAATCATAAAATAATAACAAGGTATCAAGATCTATCATAGTAAAGATGCTATCTAACAACATAAAAAATCTAAACACATAGTAGCATTTGGAGGGGCACTACATATTTATTTTGCAAGGTATGTTCTGTGGGAAATTAATGCTTAAAATGTTTTTAAGTGATTATTTAATTAATCTTGATTAATGTTGTTAGAAGTTTTATATTTGATTTAATTAATTAAATTTAATTTATTTTGTAAAGTGATTTAATCTTTGAGATTAAATTTATTTTATAAAGTGATTAAATTAATTAGATTAAATTTAATTAGAAATTAATATGTGAATTATGAATTATTAAATGCGTAAATATCTTATAATTATCTTAGAGGAAATATCTGTGATTTGGTTAAAAAAATATTTTATATGTGACATGTGTTAGAAAAATTAAACACTGTTGTTGGGAATTAATTCTCGGAGAGATTAATTGCATTAACTAAAAGAGGAAAGAGGCTACTTCATGACAATGAGAAAATATATTTTGAATGTGGTTAAAAATTTATGAGGTTATTATTATTGGTTGTTGAAAAATAGAAGTTCTCGAGAAATTTTGGCTCTGGTTTTGTTTTCTTCTTTCTGGAAAAGTGGATAATTTGGAAGAAACTTTGGTAAATTGGAATTTGAAGGCGAAACTCTACTTCAAATATCATTTCCTCAAGCATTCGGAAATAGGTTCTTTAAATTGTTTTTATTTATATGCAAATTGGAAAGATTGCCTGTACAAGAATATGTTTTTGTGTAGAAGCTTTAATATATTTTGTAAATTTGAAAGATTGTCGTGTTTGGAAAATTGTTGCGAAAGCTTAAGAACTTCTGTAGGAAATTGTTTTTAAAACAATAGAAATCCCAGAGGGAAAACAATAGAAGGTTTGGAAAATCTTTGTAGGAATGGATTTAAAATCTTCCTATCAAAATTTGTGGAAAATCTTGTTTGTATGGGAAAAGATCTTCCTATAGAAGATTATTGTTTTGTTTTCCTTTCCCAATTAGTTTTATTTGGCTGGGAAATTGAAAACCCCTGAAAGATTTTGTAAATACTTCTTGTAGAAAACTTTTGTGAAAATAAATTTCATTTGGAGCAGCATTCATGTTGATGAATCTATATATATTTATATATATATATTTATATATATATATATATTTATATATATATATATATATTTATATATATATATATATATTTATATATATATACATATACAAAAATATATATATATATATATATATATTTTATATATTCAATCCTTGTTAAAATTGCTTTTGAAGAAAGGCACAGATTGAAGTTACCGTCTGACAAATTTTATATATATTCGCGGTTTTGGTGAAAGATCTAAAATATGTGGGGAGGCGGCTGTGGCTACCCACAACCATTCCCCATTAAGGAGGTAGCCTATGAGGCCCGAGCGCTAGAGCTGCCCCATAGTGGCCGCACCCCCCACAATGGGGGTTCGATTGTGTTGCAGCCGGCGTAGCCTTTGATGGCTACAGAACCTTCTTCTTCCTTGGAAAAAAATTCAATTTTATTTAGCTTGTCTTCTAAAATATATAAAGTATATTATATATATATATATATATTTGTATGTGTATATATATATATTTATTATATTTGTTATATGAGATTTGGAATATTGTAATTTAGTTTTATATTTAAATATTATATTTATATATGTATAATTATGTATATATATATTTAAAAATATATATTTAAATGATATCTTAAATAAATGCATGCAAATGCACAAAATAGATAATTTTAAAATGATATGATATGAAAGAGGAAATTGATTTTTATTTAGATATAATTTGGAAATTGAAATAAACAAATAGATTTAATTTCTTTATTTGTTTGTAAGTGAAATTGCAATAAGCTAGTTTATTTGGGCAATGTGTTATTGTATTTTATTGAAATGGAAATTAGATTTAGGAAATCCTAAAGGTAGTTTTATTTCCTACCTGAATTGCCTATTAAATTATGATTTCTTCTGTTCTTGTAAGTCGGGGAAATTGGTTAGTCATGTATGTAAGTCTTCCAAATGATGTTATTTTATGAGGGGGTTGTGTTTTATGATTCAACCCTTTGATTTTCCTTGGGTAGTGCACTTGGTTGTAATTCAGTTAATCACCCGGTTACTACAAACGGGGATGTGTTGCCTCTTGCATTATGGTTGATATTTATTATCGATTTTTGTACACTTTTTCTACCCTTGGTTTGTGGATTAGATCCTTGTGTTGTTAGTAGGGGAGTGGCTCTCACTAGGGGTCGGAACATAAAGTAGTGCCAGGGTAACTCAAGTGAGAGTTAGTTAATTTAGTAGAAATTAAATAATTGTATTAGGGGAAAGGGTAGCTTAAATCATATAACTTGTTAATTGTGCCTCGCTCATGGGCTCAAGGGCTTGTTTAGACTTGGGATGAGACGAGAAGGCCTGGAATGGCAAGATCATTATCTTTTCTCTTTGAAAGATATTTGATTCTGCATCGGTTTGCATGTGGGGCGGGGTCGTGAGAGGCTACAGGGTAACCCAAGATGGGGTTGGGGCAGGGAAGATCTACCAGGCTAACCCATGCAGCTTTGTGATGACACTCCTCCTATGACAACAATATGTATTGTGCAGTTTATATACTTGATTATTTTACTCTAGAAGCAATGTAACCTTCATGTTATGTATTGTACTTGTGTAGTTTAATCTTGAGTTTTCCTGTGTCTAGAGGTTGTTGGTTTTTCCTAGGAAACCCTTTTACTATCTCCTAGCACGTGGGGTGGGCCTTCAGATACCACTTGGTTGGGTGGAACGTGCACCTTACACCGTTGGGTTTCTACTGTATGTTCATGATGGTGGGATCTTCTAGGTTGGAGAGCTCGCATGTTCTAGTTACTTGTTCCATCTCTTATGTTCTTTTGTATTAGTTGGATTCCTATGTATATGTATTACTCCTCATTTGTATTCTAGGAGGATTCTTGTAGCATTGTTATTGTAACATTATTGTATGATCTTCCACATTTTGGAAATGAGTCTTGTAACTGCTTTATGGAATGAATGCAATCTATGGATGATTCTTTAATGTACTTTGTATCTAATGAGATGAGTTTAAAGCTTTGGATGTATGTTATTTATTTCATGAGTATTATTTATATGCTATGGATTAGTTTACTTTTGTATATTATGAAATTCAAATGTAAGCGTTGTCGCGTACCTTAGAGGATGTATGTGTTAAGTGTAGTTCACTTTACTTATTATTACACTTTTCAAAAAAAAATTTGTTACACTTCTGTGGTGTTTGCATCGTTCAGTAGGGTTACATGGCAGGGCGTTACAACTAGTAGGGTATGAAATGTCATGTTGTGACCATGACATAAAAAATCAAAACACAACTAACATTTATTTAAAACACTAAGGCTATAAAATGAAAACCATAAAAGTTAACATGTAAAAATATAATTATGTAAAGAGATATTTTATAGTGGCATCAAAGAGTTCTATTTGGTTGTCATATTAAAACCAAAACATGGTTGATATATATTTAAAAATATTATAACACTTTTGATAGTAAAAATAAAACAAAATACATTTTCAAATAATAAATGGTGAATTTTCAAAAGTCAAATTAAAATTTACATACAAAAGTAAAATAGTTCTTCAAAGTAAACAATGCAATAAAATAAACTAATTATTAAATAAAATAAAATAATTCTTAACTAAATGAAAATAATTCTTTTCTTAACTAAATGAAAATAACTCTTGAAATAACAAGACTACTATTAAAAAATAAATATTTAGAGTCTACATTTATTTAAAATATAAAATTATACAATAAATTAATTTTAAAGTAAAATAAAAAAACTTTCAAGTAAATAAAACAACTCTTTAAAATTTACTTTGAATACATTAGTTCTATAATATAAAAATATCTTTTATGGGTCTCTTATATTATTAATTATAATAAATATCCTCATATATTATCAATTATAATAGACAACATTATAGAAATCAAAATACATCTAAAATATACTAATACAAAATAAAATATAAAATTAAAATTGTAAAAAGTAAGATATAAGTATATAATTTTTAAAGTAAAAACATAACAAAAGAATTATAAAAATAATGAATAATGACTTTTTTCAAAGATAAAATATATATTCAAATAAAAATAAAAATAAACTAGTTAATAAAATAAAATAATTCTTAAATAGGAAAAATATTTATGATTATGTAATAAATAAAACAATTCTCATATAAAATAAAATAACTCTTAAATAAAAGAATCCTCTTTTTATGACCTGTCATTGAATTAAAAAAAATCTTATATATATGGTCAAAATAAACATGTAACAACAAGGTAGGTATGGTCTGCAATGAAGGTCACATATTTTAATTATATATATATATATATATATATGTATGTTAAGTTTTTTTATTAGGAATTACAAATAATTTTTTATTTTTTTATTTCAATTTATTTTTTATTTTTTATCTTTATTGATTGTTATATTATTATTAATTATTCAATTTTGAATGGTTTTTTATTCAACTTAATTTTTTGAAATTTTTAAAGTTTAGGAAATTCAATATTAAATATTATTAATATTTTTAATTTAAAAAATAAAGTAAAAAGTTTAAAGTAATTATAACAATTTTTTGTCTCATATAAATAATAAAAAACATAAATAAGAATCAATATATATTTAATATTAATATATTGAAATTGAAAAATTTAATAATTGAAAAATAAAAATATTTGTAATAGTTCTATTTAAAGATATCAAAATATATTAAAATTTAGTTTGTAATTTAATTTAATTTAAATTTTTTAAAAATATTTTTACAAAATATATTTGTACATTAGACTATCTTATTAGGTTTATGATTTATTTGTTTCTTAAGGTCAACCTTACCAAAGGAAAAAGAAAGACCATTTGATAGCTATGAGGACACTATTTCTAGAAAATAATATCAAAGTCATAATAATCAAGAAACCAAATACATCTAATTTACACCAACAATCTATTTAGAGATTTGTTCCTTCAGAATTTGGGATGGATCCAAAGCTAATGGAGCATGTAATGACATGTGACAACATTTCATTCATTGATAAAATAGAAGTTTAAGAGGCTATAGAAGCAACAACCATTCCTCGTACTTATATTTTCCAAAACATTTTTTGGCTACTTGGTTGGTGGATTAGCTCACCTTGATCATGTGATGCCTCTTTTAGAAAAAAAGTGTTGCTCTATAGAAATGGAAATGTCAAATGTTTTTATAATAGATTATATTCTTTCAATACATTTTTAAAAGTAGTTTAGGTTTATATAAGGAATAACAACATAATATATTGTTACCAATCAACTTACTTTAATATTATCTCGACATTTGTTTGAGTAGATGAAGATGATATTGAATATACATAATCAAAACAATTGATAATCTTCACACTTTCAACAAGATTGTGCATACTAAGCCATCTTTGAATATTATTTCCTAGAAAGAAGTGGTAGAAAGATGGTAGCAACTATAAGAAAGAGTGTGAAAAAAACATTCATTTTTGCTAAGGATTTTCTTGAGGCATGAAAGGTATGTCTGCAATTGTTTTTTTTGTTTGCGACATGGGTATCCTTGCGACCCAGCACAACACCAAAGGGGCAAGTTGAGGCAAGACTAGTCCCCTACGGGTGGAGACATGAAAGGCATGTTTGCAATTGTTTACAATGAGTTTATATAAAATGTTTAATATTCAAATGTTAAAATAATTGAGCTCTTTGCAATGTTTATGTTAGATCAATCATATAGAGAGAAGATTGAAATATCACATTTATATTAGATGTATACAAGCAATCTTTATAACTTTTGAAATTGGATCTAATAGAGGAGAAGCTCCCCGACTTTACCTAGAAGTTAAATATACACTTCAATAGACTCATTTATAGAATGTCACTATGAAAATTTATTCTTCTTAAACCTATTTAGATCTAATTTAATGGTTTTATAAAAGTTTTATCATTTTGACATTCTACTAAACAAAGATGTGGATTTATAATTAGATCACATAATTATATTAAATTATGAGGATGCTTTATTTCTTTATGTAAAATAAGCTTAACATATTTCATACTTAGGAAAATAATGATTTTAAGGTTGACTGAATTGAATATATTTTTGTATTAAATGATTGCATTAATTTTGAATGTTAGGATTTTGATAAAAAATAAAATTTAAAGTTTGAATGTCCTTTTAAAAATTAAAACTTCTTTTAAGTAGAAAGACATTCTAGAGTGACATTAAGTAGAATTATTTTATACATAAATATTCAATGCACTTTTGAAAATAAAAACAAAACAAAAAATTATCAAAATAATGAATAGTAATTTTTTCAAACCTAAAATTAAAATTTCTAAATATGTTCATGCACTAAATAAAATAATTTTAATGTAAAATAAAATAACTTTTCAATAAATAAAATGACTTTTTAGTAAATAAAATAACTCAAAATCAATATTTATAAATTAATAATATGATTTAAAAAAATTTCACCATTTTTATCATACATTTATTCTTTTGTGTAAATCTATATATTATATAATATTTTAGATGCAATAAAAAATATAAAATAATTCTTAAATAAAATAATTAAACTAATTCTTTAAATAAATACAAATGCTTTTAAAATAAAAATAAATAAATAATATTAATCTTTAAGTAAATAAAATACCTTGAATATGTTTTTTTTAAATAGATATATTTAAACAATTTAGATCCTAAACTTAACAATTAAATTATAAATCAATTTAAAAGTATGAAAATCAAATTTAATAATTTAATTATAACTAAACTTGTTTCCTATTTTTATAAATCCATCAAATTATTGGCATGCACTTTAAAAAAAAAAAAATTACCTCCAAAATATTGGATATCATTTCTATTAAGAAGTTTTGTCTCAGTTGACTATACTTGATGCATGTTGCGCGTTTCCAAACACTGATGCTCTCCACTTAACTTACTAACACTTGCAGCCGGGGGAGCTGCAAGGAATATGCCGATAGTTTTATATAATTTGTTGAGCATTATTGACCTTGTGTTTGCTAATGATTTTATTGACCTGGTTTTGCATAATTTGTTGAAAGTAAATCTAGAAATATCATGGTTTTAAAGCTTGTGGATAAAATATATGCAATCTCTAAAGTTTAGATAAATTATTTGAAATTAATTAGAGATAGAAGACAATATTTTCATGGCCAAGAAGACAACATGTTCAATAGTTAGTCAAAAGGTTGTTACAATAGTGAGTAGAAAGCTTAATGCAAGAGCAATGATATTTCCCAAATTAGATACAACTGAACATAACCTCCAAAATTGTTTATGTACCAATGCTGCAAACAAGAGAGCCTCAGAATCCCAATTGATATATGAAGATTTCCTACAACATATCTTCCACAATCAAAGTAGTATTTTAAAGTATATGAACTGCTAGAAAAGAGTTAGTCTATCTAATATTACCACAACTTGAAAATGATTGCAGACAACAATTTTTTTGGGTTCATGCATTAGACAATGGAAGGTTTTTTGTGAGCTGTATACATAACCATGCTTGAAATTGGAACAAATTATAAATATATGTACAAATTACAAACATCTGTACAATTACAAATATAGGTTGAGATATAAATGCTCATTTCCCTCACCCCTTTGTATCATATAGCATGGGATCGCCTATTGATTGAGTGCAGCCAACCCCAATCCCAGTTGTTATGAGATGGGCTCCCCAACTACTATGCTCACAACAACTGGATGGGTATGTGTATGGATCTAACTATCTATAGTTCATTTGCCACAACTTTAACCGGGAAGTGGGAAGCCATATGCCTATTATTTATTGGATTTTTTCTTTTGTTGTTTAAAAGTTGAGTTTAAATTCAAAGGCAATGTTACAAACTTGTTAGAAAGGGGATGGGGCAGGGCATTACTTATTGGTATTTTGGTATAATCTCGTCTATAGCATAAATTGCGTATAAAGTTTTAAATTAACCTTTAATTTTAGTTGTATTAATTGAGATATTATGATAGTCGAGCATTTTAGACTTATTCAGATTTGTTCCTAACAAAACAAAATCTTCTACTAAATTTTGTTTTTAGCTTAGTATAGAAACAAAATTTAAATTTGGATGGTAACTAAGTAGTAGCAGGTTTCTAGGATTTTTTTCCCTTTAAAGAGGTTTTCTTTGATTTAACATTCATTTATTATATTTAAATCATCTTGTATAACAATTCTTTAACTATAGTTGCAAGTATTGGTGCTTTATAAGTTTAACACAAGTTTGTTGTTAATATGACTCATTGGCCTCTACATAGCAGGACCTCTTTTGGAAGTTGTTCATGTGACTCATTGGCTGTAACGCCCCGCCACGCAACCCTAGAGAAAGTTGCAATTTACTAAACAAACGAACTAATTTTTTTTATTTTTATAAGAACAATTAACATACAAGTTCACTTAGCCATTGCCAACCATTTCCCTAAGGCTACGAGACTGTGTTACTTAAACCAAACGCGGAACATGAATTAAAACCATATCATATAATTACTTAACAATTAAAGTTCACATACATTCCATTCATAATAAATTTACATCCAAGAATATGAAGTGCCACATGATTCCAAACAATATAGTTTACAACATGTTTACAATAAGATTACAATACTCATTTCCCGAATGAGGTAAATCCAACAAATATGATAACATATTACAAATTTTGCCTCGATAACAAATGAGGGGTAATAAAATACAATAAGTATCGAGAGAAAAAGGCATGAGAAGAAACTGATTCCCGCGAGCTCTCCATCTGGAAATATCGACCAAACGAACAAGAAGAAGAACCAACGGATTAAGATGCACGCCACCCGACCACGTGGAATCCAAAAGGTTCCACTCCCTCCGTGCTAGGAGATAGTAACAAGGAATTCCTACACAAGACCATCTACCACTAGACACAAGCTAAAACATAACTGAACTGAAACAACAACAATCACAATATCACTTAACAACTACAATCACAAAGTCACTTAACAACTACAATCACAAAGTCACTTAACAACTACAATCACAATATCACTTAACATGAGGTTACAATGCTTCCAGAGAACAAAGATCATATACATCGCACAATAATTGATTAACTGTCGACATAGGAAGAGTGTCATGCATAAATTTCCATGAGTTACCCTGGCTCAACCTTCCTAGGCTACCAGACCCCCTCGGTTACTGCTTGGCTTGCCTCCACGGACCCTCACGCAAAACTATGCCCATCTCATCTCGAAATTTTATCATTCACTCTTGCTCAAGAGAGACATTTTATCTTTTAGTGTGAAAGATCCCCATTCTTTTAGATTATCACTTAGTTAAACTCTAGGTGAGTTACCCTGGCCTTTGTGCCTTGGGACCAAAGAGCCACTCTCCTATCGACAACACACAAGGTACAATACCACAATAGGTAACTAGACAACATAACCTCTCCAATCCAAGGAGGAAACAAAACAAGGAAACTCACTCCGAACACTGGAGGGAACCAATACGAAAACACACTCCTTCCAAAGGAGGTACAAATCTCATTACCCTCTCCTATTTCCCAGGAGGCACAAATCCCCGTTCATGGAAACCAGGTACAACATAATAGTACAACTCCACCATTCCCAAGGTGATTCACAAATTGAACCTCTACACAAAACATCCCACTCTAGAGAACTTCTCTAGAAGACTTACATAGACCCTTAACCAAATTTGCTTGACATGGAGAATAAAAGAAACATGATAGAAAAACATTCCATCTCTGGAAGCCCTTAACAATAACTTAAACTCTTACGAAAGGTAAGGTAAACCTAGGGTTTTCCCATACGACACAATAAAACAATGAAGAGAATACCACAATAGACTTAACGAATAACCTCGAGAAAATAATTACTTAAAAACAACTCCATATAAAAATATTTCCAATACTCAATAATTTCATCAAACAAATAAATCAACAATTCGAGAATATTCGATTCAAAACAAAACACATCGTTTAATTCAAATTCGCACAATTACACTATAACATCATATCTTTTAATTTTAACTATTCGACTTAATTATAATCACACAGCTTATTTCCAATTTCCTCAATTAAACTATATCACTATATCTAGTAAAAATTATCATATTAAATTTTTGTTCAAAGCATCTCAAAATTAATATATAAATATATCTGAGCATAAAATATTTTTATAAAAATCATTTTATAGAAACATATTATAAAATTAACAAATATCATATTTTTATAAAAATTATAATTTTAAATATATATATATATTTAAAATATATAAATTGAAATCACACATATTAAATAATAAAAATTTAAATTATTAAAAAGATATATTTAAAATATATAAATTGAAATTGCACATATTAAATAATACGAATTTACATTATTAAAAAAATTCGCATTAAAAAAATAAATTAAAAGAACTTTGCTACGCAGTGGAGGTACTGCGCACCTCCCAAGGGAGGCCGCAACCCCCACTGCACAGTGGAAGAACTGCGGTACGCAGTCCCCACCAGGTTGCGCCGAGCAGCCTCGGCTGCTGTGTACGACCGGTGGTGACTGCGTACAGTCAACCACAGGCCATGGGAGGTACGGCCTGGCTGACCCCCAATGCCCCAATATATATATATATATATATATGTATTTAATTAATTTTTACTTGATTTTATTTTTGATTTCGGATTTCAAAAAAAAATATAACAATAAAAAAAACACAGAATTCTATAAACTATTTTCTTTCAATCATTTTGTTTTCAAACAAAAATAAAAATAAATAATAGATGGATTTCGAAAATCAATATAATTTTGATTAATTATTTTATTCAGTATACAATCTCGAAATCCATGCCAAATATATATTTATTTTAAAAGTCTTTTATAAAATGAACTATATATATATATATATATATATATATATATCAAAGATTCAAAACAAATAATCCAGACAAATAGATTTTTCAATAGATAATATAACAGAAGATTTTCCAATAATTTTAATAAAGATTTGGTATCTAAGTGCATCTCACAATCAAAAATGATTTTCTTGTCAAATGGTTATTTTCCAAACTAAGTTTCATTGAAGAAAATTTTGAAGGTACTACTATAATTTCCTACAGAGGGTTCGAGGGTTTAACACAATCAATTTTTCTATTCACAGATTCATTTTCAAAAGAAAATAGAGGAATGGATTTCTCAAACTCAACAACTAGATTATTTTTTTTTCACAACAATAAAATAACAGTAAATTTAAAGAATGAAACCTGGAGTCCTTTGTTCGAAGAAGAATCCCTTCTGTAGCCTCTTCCCGAATCCTTGCCTGTAACTCTTTTCTTGATCTTCTGCCTTCAACGTTCTTCTGAAAAATCTTTTCTTTCCAAAACCACAATAATTTTACCCAGAAAATACCAAAACCAAAAACTCCAGAACAAACTTCCCTGTGTGTGAATAATCTCCTCTCAAAAATAATAAATCAAAATAAAGATTCAATAAAGCTCTTCCGCTTTCTTTTCTCAAAAATCCCCTTTTCTTATTGGTCCTTTTTCTAGCTTTTAAAAGCACAACTTATCTACAATTTTAATTAAAATAATTTATTTAATCAAGATATTATCTACACAAGATTTGCTAAATTGATATTAATAAAAAGATAATATTTAATTATCTTCATCAATATTAATTTTAAATAATTATTTACATTTTCAATTAATTAAATCACTTTTTAATTTACAATATATTTAAATTTGACTTTTAACTAACTCACAATTAAATCAAGTAACAATACAATATTAATTAATTATTTTATAAAATAAGATTAATTAATTAAGCACTAACCAGAAATTAAATAAATACTTAACAATCAAACGACATAATGACAAGGACAATACTTCAGTCATGACACCACAACTTACAATAGGACAATGGACTTGGGACAGAAAACCTAGCTACTATCTCCCAATCGATTACCGTTGGTAAATGGACACGCTCAGACCTGTGAAGCCAGGTGGAGTCGATGTCACATACCTGTCAACCTGCAACAAAGAGCATGTCGAATGTGCAATATATATAATATGATCAAACACATTGTGAAGAGGAAATCTCAGAATTGTAGGGCGCTCGCAAGCGAGTGATACAATCCCGTCCCTTTAACCTATACAATATCACTAACTGACGCATGTAACATCAATGATATGATCACTAGCATAAACATCATTAAATCAAATATCTTCTACGTTAATCCAAAACACGCCATAAAGATAACATCAGAATAAAATAACATTACATCAAAATATAACTTTCACATCATTTAACAATTGCAATCAAAAGAAACCAAGTTCTAAAGTCAAAGCATATTCAAACTCAATCATCAAATTATAATATAACGTATGCATCACTAATCAGTTCACGATCAAATGATCACCAAGTTCCACAGTCACATCATAAGCATAACAAAGCATTACCAAGAAAACACTGTCAATCCAAATATCCAAAACAGAGGGGTGTTACATTGGCCGGTACATAGCATGACCTTTTTTGTAAGTTGTTCAGAGTTGTTATTTTGTTATGTAGCCCTAGTAAATTATTTGTAGAAAACTGGTGCATTGATTGGTCAAAATTTGTGTGTTTATCATTTGATAGATGTTTGTTTGTTTGTGGAGAAGAATAAAAAGGGTAGCAACAGATGGATCTTTTGGAGGAAGGAACACTGATGTTGGCCTCTTAACAAGTGGAGAAGAATAAAAAGGGTAGCAGCAAATGGATCTTTTGGAGGAAGGAACACTGATGTTGGCCTCTTAACAAGCCCTTCACTTTCCACTCTAGCTTATGCATTGGCACAAGGCTTGATAGCTTCACAGAGGGTTTCTTGCAGCTTGAGTTACCCACAATCTGATTAGCAGATTTCTGTATTATGTTCTATGCTATTTATCATGCACATCTTGTCATAACCCTCAAAATTATTGACAATATTAATTGTTCTTATAATTTTTGATTTCTGCATAAGCTCGAATATATTCCTTTCGTCTATAATGAAAATGATTAAAATGATGAAGAGATTAAAATATTTTTTATTAAGTGTCTCTTGAGAACTATTTTTATGAGTTTATAATTATAGCAAACTTAATTACGAATTTTGGTAAGTGACCTTAACAAATAGGCATGGATTGGCCCTATTGAGAGATGTGATCATGGGAAGGGTGGTGTCTCCTCCCAATGACTACAATCAAGGCAATGGTCACATCCTTCTGGGGATTTTAAAACAGGTCTCAATTTAGAACCAAAGACAGAGGAAGTCGTTTGGAAGAAGAAGTCGATCTGCTGTGAAGGACATGTCTGAAGATCTCAATCTTGCGCCAGGGATAGAGGTAAGTATCCTCACCAATTATGTCAAGTTACAGATTCTGTAAATAAGTCGAGTCTCCTATAGGGGGATACTATGTAGTAATTGTTTATAATAGATTAGAAACAATCTCAAGAGATATTTGTAATCCTTCGATTCAATACAATATTAAATGCAAAAGCATTATGATACTTCTTGCTACATTGGAAACCAACAAACATTTATTTACCAATTTATTAGGTTCAGAAATAAAGTCAAATCTTCATGATAATGAATTCAACATAGTCACTGTTTCATGGCATATCGAAATCAATGACTATATCTATGATAGACTGTAAATCCCATCAAATATATTATGAGAATCAATACATACTAGATGTGCAAGCAATAAACATATATGTCAATGTATTAAGACTACTATACAAAATAAGACAATATGCAGATTTATGGATGTTATTTGTCAAAGCCACAATAATGTTGCTTACAACAATTATTGTGTCTTATTGAGCGATTATGACTTTACTTTGAAGAATAGACTTCGGGCCAAAATTCCCTTTCGCTAGTACCCACTAAGGATAGGGAGTTTGTGAAGGGAAAGGATGGTAAATCAGTCCATTGATGGACGGTCCCAAGACAGGTAGGAAACCTTGAGGGAGTCCAATGAGAGACCATTCATGCACCCTTGGCACAGTAAACCTTCCATCCAATGAGGTTAGGAAAGAGGAAATAAGGCGAAGATCTATTCCGATCAAGAGTAATAAGTCATATCTGATTACACACTAGATGATAATGCATTTCATTTGTCTTATTCTTAAAATGTGCAATTTGAAATGATCTAATCATGAACAAGAAATTATGTGATTTATTGATAATACATGATATATGCAGGTCTTCAAGGCAATTTACATGAGAAAAATGATGTGTTGGTAAAATAAATTATATGTCCTAACTTGTGTATTTTATGTCTCTAGAATAAGTTTAACAAGGGGACATTACACATCTAATATCCATTTAGGCCACAGTTATATTAGAAAATTTCTATTTGGAAATTTGTGCTAGTGGGCATTCATATCTCACAACAATTTGGCCATAGCTTTCTGTATCCCAATTTGCTTTATTGGGCATTCCTAGATGTACCCATTTGATCCAAAATAAAAGAAGTGGTAAATACCCATTTTATCCAAATTTAGTTAGTTGTTACCAGTCAATTCCAATTTAAAGAATTGAACTATACACATGCAAATACTCTGTTCCAAAGCTCTCATTTTGGCACAGGCTGGGACAATGCTAGTTGAAGATCTATTTGTTGAGAAACTACCTCGTGAGATTACCCATGTCAACTAAGGTGTGGAGTTGGGTTTTTTTAGCATCTGTCAACTGTGTTTGCTTTTAATGCTTTTCCCCTCTCACATTTCTCCACAAAAATATATGCTTCTTAGTCGAAACATTCTTTGAATGAGCCCAAACTTAAATCATTTCGCTTGCTTTACATCTCCGTTCATATGAATTTCGAAGCTTGAATTTTAAAGACAGGTTTGCAAATATATTTAGTACCAAATTTAATGTCTACATTGATAATAATATTGTTCCACAAACATTTATGTTTCACATTCTTTGACTGAGCCCAAACTTAAATCATTTCCCTTGCTTTACATCTTCGTTCATATGAATTTCTAAGCTTGAATTTTAAAGACAGGTCTATGAATATATTTAGTACCAAATTTAATGTCTACATTGATAATAATATTGTATTCAATCACTTTCATGTGTTGTATCAATTTGCCCAGGACGGGTTTTAGTTGTAATCTCTAAGCCACCTCTGAAGGCACCACCCCTATCCCTTACCCTTACAAATCCACACCACTACTAGTTCCAAAGATTTCTATCCCTAAGCCAACTCCAAAGATGTAGAAACTTCATTAGTTTACCTTGAAATTAGCCACACCTCAATATTTTTTGATGAAGTTAATCAAACATGGGACATTGGATACAATTATGCCTAGGAGATAATAAAAAAAAAGAAACAAATCATACCAAAATAAACAGGTGACAACATGTAGTTATCAAAACAGGGGAAAACAACCTTCATATTTGCTTAGTATCAAGGTATCTCTAGCCAAGGTTTCCCATAATTGAGTTAGCTCCATTAGCATAGGGTGTGTCTATAATATGAGGCCACCTATTTTAAGAACTGGAAGCTTATCATATAAGTTGTTGGAATAGACCAATAGATTCAACCTTGTTGTTTCAACCCTTCTCAAATTTGGTATTATAAGCTCCTAATAGAGATACATGTTGTTCATTAGCCAGCATTGAACTCATTCTCTACCCAGGTTGCTTTTGGAGGCTTTGTTAAAGGTGACTGTAGTTTTAGATGTGTAGTCTCACCATATAAAGGAACCTTTTTCTCCCATCTCATTTATCTTCTTTGGGATTTCTTAGGAAATTTAGAGAAGGGTTGTCTCCTAGATGGGTGACCCACTTAAATTGTTCGAGTATAGGCAATGAAAATAGCCACCGAACAATTTGGGAAACTACAAGCCTACAAACCATATTTGTCTTATGTAAAATCCATGTCAATACTTCATAAACAAGTTCATAGTTTAAGAGGAGTTGGTAGTAGACTCACCATATCTTGCAGACCTGATATGGGGTCCCCATCATAGGTTTGAGGTTTTTTACCATTTATGGACCTTGGGGTAGATCTGATATGGCCTACTTCTTCTTCACCAAGGACATGCTTCAGGGAAAGACTATTCCTATTTTTCCAGGCCCAAATTAAGTTGATGTTGCAAGAGACTTCACCTATATTGATGAAATTATGAAGGGTTGTGTGGGTGCTCTTGATACTACATAGAAGAGCACTGGAAGTGGGGGTAAGAAGACTGGCCTTGCCCAACTTAGGGTATACAATTTTGGGAACACTTCAACAGTCTATATTCCAAATCTCGTAAGGATCCTTGAGGGATTGTTGAAGGTAAAGGCTAGGAAGAATGTGATCAAAATTCCTAGTAATGGAGATGTACCTTATACACATGCCAAAATCACTCTTGCAAGCATGAAACTCAAATATAAGCCTACCATAGATCAATCAATCGGTCTGAAGAAGTTTGTCAAATGGTATTTAAGTTATTGTGTTGTTCCTGGAAGGATCCCATGAGGATTAGCAGGTAAGATCCCATGGTTTACATATCACCAATAGAGGTACTGTAATGGCTCTCCATGTAACCTTAAGGAATGTTGCAATCACTACGAAAGTGTAATAATTTTTTTTAAAAAAAGTGTATGCATGAAATTCATTAATGCAAACATTCCCTAAGATACGCAACAACGCACTACATGTAAATCCCATAAACAAAAAAAGTAACTAAACATAGTGCATGTGAATAATTCTTATAAACTTAAAGACATACATTCAATAACTAATAAATTACATCACTGAGGGTATAAAGTAAAAATATGATTCTTTCTTACATTGCATTTATAATATCAATTACAAAACTCATTTCCAAATAAGGTATGTCATACAAAAGTGTACAATTACATGTTACAAAAATTCTCCCCGATTACAATTGAGGAGTGATACATAAATAAGGTATCCACTAATACAAATGAGAAATATAAGAAAGTACATATCCACACAAGAGCTCTCCAATCAAGAAGTACTCGTCGCCACAAACAAGAGCTAGGGACCCAACAGTGTAAGGTGCATGTTCCACCCAACCAAGTGGTACCTGTAGGACCACTCCCCATGCTAGGAGATAATAAAAAGGTTCCCTAGACATAACCTACAATCCCTAGACACAGGAAAAATCATAGACAAAACTATACAAGTACAAACTTAACATAATGATTACATTACTTCCAGAACTAAAGGATCAAGTACACTAAGTTCACAAGGATACTGTTATTATAGGTGGATTGTCATCAGAATGTTGCATAGGTTACCCAGGCGAAGCTTCCTAGGTTCCGACCCCCATCTTGGGTTACCTTGGTAACCTCTTACGAAACCCGGCCCCACATGCAATCTATTGCGGAATCGATTATCTTTCATAATGACAAGATATCGATCTTTCCATTCCAGGCCTTCTCGACTCATCCCCAAGTCTAAACTAGCCCTTGAGTCCATGATCAAGGCATAATTAATCTAGTTAAAGGTTTTAGACTACCTAATGTATTAATTTAGTTTTCACTGATTAACTAACTCTACATGAGTTACCCTGGCACCACTTAGTGTGTCGGCCCTCATAAAGAGCCACTCCCCTAATAACAACATAAGGAAACTAATTCCACTAACTATGGGTAGATAAGGTGCACACATACCAACATCAAATATCAATTTAATACAATAGACATCACAACCCGTTCATAGAACTAGGTGTCTAAACCGAATAGAACTATGTGCACTACTCTAGTTTGTTCAAAATACGAAACCATCATAAAAACAACTCCCTTTCAAGGAAACAGTATCTGGAAGACTTATAAACCCGTATAATACCCAATTTTCCCAATAATTAAAAAAAAAAAAAAACTTAAAGCAATTTAGGCAAAATAAGAGCCTAATATTAGGATTTTCTAAATCTAGTTAAGTCATTAACATATTGCATGAAAGGAGTTAACTTAAATATAATTCCTTTTTCTCAAACAATATGATTTTTTTTTTAAAATAATAATAATTAACTTCAATTTCACATTCATGCATTATAATGAAATTTTGATTTCTTTACTTAAATCATTTCATTATAAAAGATATACATTCACGCTTTACATGCACTAATCAACAATATATTACACATGTAAATAAATATACATACAAATCATTATATTTAAATATATAAATATATATATATATATATATTATATATAATATATATATATATTATAAATATTATATATAAAAAATGAATAAATAAAATTAAAGAAATAATAACAAAATAAATTAGGTAGGGGCCGACTGCCTTACACAACCGAACCCCTTAGTGGGGGCGTGGCTGTGCACAGCGCTGGGCGCTGCCCTCACAGCCGGCTCCCCTATGGGGAATGGCTGTGGGGGTAGCCCCCTGCGCCTCCCCCAAAACTTTTAATTTATTTATTTTTTAAAAATTTGAACATTTTTGCCCGTATGACGATTTTCAATTTTTTTTTTTAATAAAATTTCTACGGAAGCTTTCACAATTACAGAGGCATATTTTATGTAAATATGCATAATTATATATTTTCAAATATATATACATATATAAATACATAAAGTATATATATAATAAACAACTCAAACTTTTTATTTTCCAACAAATAGAATATATTGGGGAAAACAAAACAAAATGATAATTATCTACAAGAAGTATATATATATTTTAATTTGTCTGAAATAAATTTATCAGCATTAATATTTTAAACAAATTATAAATTTACAATATATATATATTATATATAAAATATATTATAAATAATATATATTATATATAAAAAATATATATATTATAAATATTATATATAAAAAATGAATAAATAAAATTAAAGAAATAATAACAAAATAAATTAGGTAGGCCAACTGCCTTATGCAACCAACCCCTTAGTGGGGGCGTGGCTATGCACGCAACGCTGGGTGCTGCCCTCACAGCTGGCTCCCCTATGGGGAACGGTTGTGGGGGTAGCCCCCTGCACCTCCCCCAAAACTTTTAATTTTTTTTTTTTAAATTTCTGATCATTTTCGCTTGTACAACGATTTTCAATTTTCTTTTTTAATAAAATTTCTACGGAAGCTTTCACAATTACAGAGGCATATTTTATGTAAATATACATAAGTATATATTTTCAAAAAAAATAAAAAAAATATATATATATATATACATCAAGTATATATATAATAAACAACTCGAACTTTTTATTTTCCAACAAATAGAATATATTGGGGAAAACAAAACAAAATGATAATTATCTACAGAAAATATTTAGAAGTATTTCATTTTCAATCCAAATTCTCAAAATCTTTTCTACAGGAAATATTTAGAAAAGTTTATCACAGAGGTTTTTGTTTCCTCAAATTAATCAAATAATTTCATTTACAAATCTTTCTATTTAACAAATTTAACAAAACTTCTACTAAATTGAGTTTTTGTACAGGCAATATTTTCAAATCAACAAATGTTTCTCTGAAGCTTGAAGAATCGAAAGTTGGAGCAAAGCTTTGCCTTCTGAGTACAATTTCCAAAGCCCTTTCCAAATCTCCATTTCCAGAAAGATGCAAAATACTGAACCAAAAAATAATCCCGAGAACCTCTTCCAAATTTTTAACCAAAAACCCAAAAAACAATTTTCCAGCAATTTCCTCTTTCTTTTCTTTTTCCGTGAAGTGACTTCTTGCCTTTCCTAGTTATGGCAATATTCTCTTTGAGAATAATCTTTAAACAAGATTTTTGCATTTAATTTTACTCACACACATGGCTAATTATAAAGAATTTATACTATTTTATTAATTTAAAAATTAAAAATTAATTTCATTTTCTTTATACAAATTTTAAATTCCAATTCACATAAAAAAAATTTAAACTATATTTAATCTATTCACACAATGAAGAAAATTTAATCAATTAATTAATTTATTTAATAAAATAATTTTAATCGCAAGGAATAAATTATTTTACCAAATAAACTAATTTAATTAATTAAATAAAATAAGAAGCTTTTAACTACATTATTTAAAATTAAATAAATAAGCACTGAATCATTAAGAACATTAAGCTAACATTAATTTCACAAAATAAACCTTGCATAAATAAAAAACAATTAACTAGGCAAACGCAAACGTGACAACCAAACATATCGGACCTAAACTGACAACACATTGTAACTAGGTTTGTGGCTAGAATAGGAAAAACCTCATTACTATCTCCCAATCAACATTACTATTGGGCTTAGACACGCTCAGACCTGGGCAATCAAACATATATCGTACATGTATATACATAATCCATGATTCAAACACACCATGAAGAGAAAATTGTAGAAATCACAAGGCACTCGCAAGTGAGTGATGCAATTCCGTTCTCCTCACCAATACAATGTCACATCGAATTGACGAAATAAATATCAATTAATCTACCATGAGCATATATAGCAATATCATCTCAAGTAAACATCTATGCTAACATAAAACATGTCAGAAATAATCACCACCAAATAGTGTATCATCACATCATAAAATAAATCCACCATTGCTCTACTGTCAGCGATCAAATACATCAAAACAAAGTATCAGGGTCTATCAAAGTAAAAACATACTTTCATAAAACATAAGCAAAATGGAGGGGTACTACATGTACCTAGTATTTTTAATGATTTTAGGAGATTCATGCCAACTGCTGGATCTCCAAGTTTAATGTTTATTGCAAACCTTGTATTTTTATACTTGATTAAAGGAAATGTCGTATCAAGTATATCTCCCATAATATGTATGCCATAGCCAAGTTTTTACATGTAATAATAATAAGGCCAATATGTTTAATTGTATAAATTGGAAAAATGCCATGGTTGTACAAGCCTGCTTGATTTTGCATATAAAAAAAAACAAATAACATCATCAATAACAAAAAGCATAATACCGTCCAATATAAAAAGCCTTGAAGTTTTGCATGGAAGACCTTGATATAAAAAACAAAATAATCATAAGGCAATAACAATAGACAACTATAAAAAACTAAGACATTCTCATGAAATAATAGAAAGTGGCTTTGGAGATGCAAACCAGCTGCAATATTCATAAATAAAGAATGAAAACACTAAACTAAACCAACTAAAACCCTAAATCTCCCTTTATGCATGAACCTATGAACAGAGAAGTAGAAAATTTTTGAAAGGAAAAATGAACAAAATGAAGACTATGGTCGTGAGGATAAAGTAGAAAAATGCTGAAACACGAACCTGAAATAGGAAAATGCAAAAATCACCTCTTGCTGATTACGCAACCCTACCAAAGGAGAATTTTTTCCAATGAGACGAACACAAAAATCTTGGCACAGGACGAAACCCTAGCAAAGCATATTTTTTTTTAAATGAAACAAACCCAAACCAATGACGGTACAACTGGTACTTCAATCAATTCCCAGTAAACGATGAGTAGCTTCGAAGCAGATTTAAAGGAAGCCTTGGCCGTGATGAAGCAGCTCCCAGGCGGTCGCGAAGCAGCTCCATAGCATGGTCAGGGTACATGAGGTGTGTATATAGAGGCGCACGAACAACTCTAAAAATTAGAGTTAACAAACATATTTTTTTTACCCATCGGCAGTTAGTTTCCCGTTGTTAACAGTTTCGTGACAAAATTTCCCAGCGTGAGAAATTTCGACGTGAGACAACTTCTCGGCCGAAAGCTCATGCATAATATAGCCTATCGGCTAAAAAATATTATTTTATTTTTAATGGTTCTCTCACCTTAAGTTCATCATTATGGCCTCTTATCTTTACTTCCCTCATATTTCATCTTCACACAAACTGTTCATTTTGACTCAACTATTATATCCATCTATTTTTAATTTCTTTTTTTAAAAGATTTTAATTAATAATATGTCTTTTATATAGTATAATTTATTTGTTTGAGTTCAATACAATAATGTCATCTTTATTTTGGTTTTCTATTAACAATCTATCACATTTTATTTTAATTATTATTATTATTTTCAACAATCTATTTTTAATAATTTATATTTTATTTGTTTTGGTTCTCAATGAATAGTTTCTCTCTAAAAAAACAATCTATATTTACTTGATTATTTTATTTTGGTTTAAAATAATTGTATTATCTATTTAATATTCATGATTCACACACGTTTCTTCCACTATCAATTGATAATTGCATCTACTCGACACAACTAATTTTGACTCGTAGTCAAGAGTCTCCTTCTACTTAACAACAAATCATTTATGTTTGTCCTCATCAAATTTTCTTTACTTAACACAATTACCTCATTTAGCAATTTTGCAATATAAACATATTATCTTTAATTTATAAAATAAATATATTTAATTTAGAAATAGATTGATTTGGATCTTTGTCAATATAAATCTATCTTCTTTATTTTAATATTTAATATGTGGAGCTATAATTTTTTATTTTATAATTTAATTTAAAAAATTTACCATCTAAAAAATGTTGAGAGATATTGATTTTTTTATTAGAAGTGAACTCTTTTGATCAAAGTTATGTAATGGAAATAAATTTTTTGAAAGGCCCTCACACTCTTTATGTAAGCAATCTTTATAACTTTGAAATTGGAATCTAATAGAGCAGAAGCTTCCCAACTTTACCTAGAAGTTAAATACATAGCTCAATAGACTCATTTATAGAATGCTACTATGAAAATATTCTTAACTTATTTAGATCTAATTTAATGCTTTATAAAAATTTTAACATTTTGACATTGTACTAGATGTGTAGTTAAGAATAAGATCACATAATTATTTAAAATGGTTGGTATTCTTTATTTCTTTCTTTCTTGGGATGAATAATGTAAAACAAGCTTAACATATTTCATACAAGGAAAGTAATGATTTTAAGGTTGATTGAATTGAATATGTTTTTGTATTAAATGATTGTATTGATTTTGAATGTTAGGATTTTGATAAAAAAAATTAAAATTTAAAATTTGAATGTCCTTTTAAGAATTAAAAATTATTTTAAGTAGAGAGACATTCTAGAGTAACATTAAATAGTATTATTTTATACAAATAATATTCAATAGACTTTTGAAAATAAAAATAAAACAAAAGAGTTATTAAAATAATGGATAGTGATTTTTTCAAAGTTGAAATTAAATTTTCTAAATATGTTCATATGTTAAATAAAATAATTTTAATGTAAAAAACAATAACTTTTCACTAAATAAGATTACTTTTTAGTAAATAAAATAATTAAGATATCAATATTTATATTAATAATATGATTTAAAAAAAATCTACCATTTTTATCATACACTTATTCTTTTGTATAACTCTATATTTATTGATAATATTTTTACTGTAATAAAAAATAAAAAATAATTTTTAAATAAAATAATTAAACAATTTTTTTAAATAAATACAAATACTTTTAAAATAATAAATAATATTAATAGTAAATAAAATATCCTAAATCTATTTTTTTAAAATAGATATATAGTGAAATTTACATTAAAAATTTATTTTATTTTATTTTCTTTCTTTTAAGTATTTTTATAATTTAAACAATTTTATAAATTGCATTTGTACATTGGGAGCTATCTTATTGTGTTTGTGATTTGCTTGTTTCTTAAGGCCAAGGAAAAAAAGTAAATGGTAGGTGTATGACATTATTTTTAGGAAATAATGTCTTACTTATATAATTAAATTATTAAAAATTTGATTTTCATAATTGCATAGATTGATTTATAATTTAATTGTTAAGTTTAGGATTTAGATTGTTTATATATATCTATTTAAAAAAATAGATTTAAGATATTTTATTTACTAAATTAATATTATTTATTTATTTTTATTTAAAAATTATTTGTATTTATTTAAAGAACTAGTTAATTATTTTATTTAACAATTATATTTTATTTTTTATTGCATAAAAAATATTATATAATATTATCAATAAATATATAGAGTTATACAAAAGAATAAGTGTATGATAAAAATGGTGTACTTTATTTAAATCATATTATTAATATAAATATTGATTTAGAGTTGTTTTATTTACTAAAAAATAATTTTATTTATTGAAAAGTTATTGTTTTTTACATTAAAATTATTTTATTAGTGCATGAACATATGTAAAAATTTTAATATCAATTTTTTTTATTGGTAAGCAAGTCATTTTGATGGGATGGCATAACCCATAATTATCTTATTATTCTTGAAAAAAAATCACTATTTATTATTTTGATATTTCTTTATTTTATTTTTATTTTCAAAAGTGTATTGAATAATATTTTGTATAAAATAATAATATTTAATGTCTCTCCACTTAAAATAATTTTTAATTTTTAAAAGGACATTCAAACTTTAAATTTTAATTTTTTTTATGAAAATCCTAACATTCAAAATAAATACAATCATTTAATAAAAAAACATATTCAATTCAATCAACCTTAAAATCATTATTTTCCTTGTATGAAATATGTTAAACTTGTACGTTTTACAATGGCATTTGGATGTTCAAGAAAAACTCTACCTTAAATCAAGGAGAGTTCTTGAAATCATCACCCTTTATTTTTTATTAATTATTATCAACAAAATAATCACCTTTTTTGATAATATTTATTTTAAATTTTTTTAAATGATAATAATAATAATAGATAATCAACAATCAATAATAATTAGACAAGACCAAGGTTCCTAACTAAACTATAATTATAAATATTAAAATAATCAATAGTAAATTAATAATCTTATTAATAGTAAATAAATAATCTTATTATTATTATCATCCAAAAATCATTAAAATAAATCTTATTAAACATCAATATAAATAATCTATTATTAATAGATTTAATTCAAAAATTAAAATTGAAAAAATACTTAATATTAAAATCTTATCAAATATCAATTATTAAAAAATTATAATTAATAAATTTATTAAACATCATTATATGTGCATGTAATTTTGAGCTTGATGGAGGAAAGTAAAAAATATTAATCTACTCGGACAGTCAAAACACAACCAACACTCAGATTTATAAATTGTCAAAATCTAGAATATTGAATTATAAATTGTTTTAATGAATTTTAATTTTAAATAATTAATAACCAAAAATTTAGTATTGATTATTTTAAATAATTTTAATTAATAATTTTTTATTTTTATTTATAATTTTTTTAATTAATAATTTAATTATTATTAGTAATTAATTTTTAATTGTTATTTATTATTGATTATTGATTATCTATTATTATTATCATCTAAAAATCTTTGAAATAAATCTTATTAAACATCAATATGAATAATCTATTATTAATAGATTTAATTGAAAAATTCAAATGGAAAAAATACTTAATATTAAAATCTTATTAAATATCAATTATGAATAATTTATAATTAATAAATTTATTAAACATCAGGAAGACAAGGTTGTAATGAAACTATAGTTCATTCTATGTGCATGTAATTTTGAGCTTGATAGAAAAAACTAAAAAAATATTATTCTACTCTAGTCAAAACATAAACAACACTCAAATTTATAAATTGTCAAAATTTAGAATTGAAAGCATGAAGTTTCCACAGTCCATAATCGTATGTACATTAAACTGTGTACCTATTTTTTACATCAATGTTTTTTATCATACTGCATGAAACTGTGTATCTATTTTTTACATCTTTTTTACATCAATGTTTCTTTATCATACTGCATGAAACTATGTATCTATTTTTTACATCAACGTTTTAGATCATACTGCATGATCCATCATTAGAGACGAGTATGATGATGGATCAAAAACTTATTATTGATTATTTTTAATAATTTTCATTAAAATTATTATTTAAAATGGATTTTATCCTACGCACCTTCTGCTAAGGAAAGATTTAGCCAACCAAGCTAGGGCCCCAACCCATTTAAAATGGATTTTTAACTATAATTTATTATTAATGTTCTTTATTATTATGTGTAATTAATTTTTTTTAGTTTTAAATAATTAATAATTAATAATTTACTATTTGTTATTTTAATAATTTTAATTAGAATTGTTATTTATAATTGATTTTCAATTAATAATTTATTATTAATTTTATTATTAGTAGTAAATAATTTTTCATTTTTAATTATTATTGATTGTTGATTATCTATTATTATTATCATCTAAAAATATTTAAAATAAATCTTATTAAACATCAATATGAATAATCTATTATTAATATATTTATCTCAAAAAATAAAATCGAAAAAATACTTAATATTAAAATGTTTTTAAATATCAATTATTAATAATTTATAATTAAAAAAATTATTTAAAAATTAAAATTACAAAATATTTAATTATTTTTAACTATATTAATTATTAATAAATTTATTTAAAAATTAAAATTAAAAATATATTGTAGCACCCCTCCATTTTGGCTCTTTTGATCATACAATGTTCTTCTTTGTTATGTTGTTTATGTTTATGCTGTGACTTTGGTACTTGGTTACTATTTGATCGCAAACTATTAAGCGATGTGAATGTTATATTTTGATGTGATGGTATTTTACTTTGATGTTATCATTATGGCATACTTGGAATTTGCTTAGCAGATATTTAATTAATGATACTTTATGCTTTTGAGTATATTATTGATGTTAGAATTGTCAGTTAGTAATTCTGTATTGGTAAAGGAGACGAGATTGTACCACTCGCTTGCGAGCGTCTTACGATTCCAAGATTTCCTCTTCACAGTGTGTTTGATCATATTATATGTATATGCATGTTTGATATACTCTTTGTTCACAGGTTGACAGGTACAGGACATCGACTCCACATGGTTCACAGGTTTGAGTGTGTCCATTGGCCAACGGTATTCGATTGGGAGATAGTAGCTAGGTTTTCCGTGCCAAGTCATCGCCCTAGTCATAGTGTGTCATCGAGTTTTAGTCGGGTTAAGTTGCTTCTTTGTTGTGCATCTCTTCTTGATTTCATTTAATTACAAGTTGGAAAAGGTAAATAAATGGCTCTATGTATTTAAGTTGTTTATTAAATTTATCTGGTTATAATGTTATAAATGTTATTTAATTTATTAATTACTTTAATTTAATTAATAAAATGATATAATATTGGATTAGATTTATTTTATTGATTAATTAAATTAATTGTGTTGAAATAAATCAAGTTATTCATTTTGGAAATTATAATTGTTAAATTCTTTTTGAAATGAAAAATTTAAAAGTGTTAAAGTTTTTTGAAAAGAAAATTTTTAAAGTTAAATTCTTTTTGGAAATGAAATTTTTTAAAAGCATTTGAATTCATTTTGAAATAGAAATTTTAAAAAAGGAAATAAAGTCATGTTCAAAAGAAATTTGTCTTTTTAAAAAAAAAAAAATTCAAAAAGGCAAAATATCTCCAAAATGCATAGTGGGAGTAATAACTATGGTGGATGGGATATTTTAGGGAAGTTAACTAAATTTGGGGAAGATTTTCATTTTTGGAAGAAAATTGTTGTTAAAAGGAAAATGAAGGTATTCTTGTTTGGGTTATGCATTGTTGGATTTGGGTGAAGATTTTGGAAACGATTTGGAAGAATTGGAAATTGCAGCTCAACTTCAGTCTTCTTCTTCAAGTTTCCAACAGGTTCTTTCTTGTTTGTGTTTATTGTTTTGAAATTTAAGATCTTCAATATTGAAAACTTGTGCAAACAAATTTGAAAACCTTGTTAAAAATCTTGAAAGAATTTAGATTTCTTGAAGAAAACAATCTCTTTCAACTGAAATTTCCAAGTTAAACAATAGAAAATGAAAGAGGAAACAAAAGAAAAGCATTTAAATTTATGTATTTGAAATTGGGGATATCCATAAATGGAAACTATGAAACCATGCTTGTGTATTATTTGCTGTAGTTTAATTTGTTGAAAGCTTGTTCAACTTGACTGTATTGTGTAAAATTTTATATATATAATATATATATAGAGGTAATATACATATATATATATATACATATATTATATATATTTATGATTTGTTTGCATTCTAGAAAAAAATCTCTGTTCAAAATTTATTTATTGGCAAATTCTAGAAATTCGCAGTAACAGGGGAAGTTACTATTTTTTTTAGTTTTAAAGAAAAAATAAATAAATAAATAAATAAATTAGGTTTTAAAGATTTTGGTTGGGGTTGGGAAGCTGCCCCCACAGCCACCCCATATGGGAGGCGCTGGCTGTGGAGGCAACGCCCAATACTGCCCCCACAGGTAGCGACCCCCATAAGGGGAGGTTGCGTAGTAGCCAACCCTGCGTGGGAGGCGTTGGCTGTGGAGGTAGCACCCAACGCTGCCCCCACAGGCAGCGACCCCATAAGGGGAGGCTGTGTAGCAGCCAACCTTGCATGGGAGGCTACGTAGCAGCCCAGCAGGGGCTGCGTCCCCTGTTTTTGGGCTGCGTAACTTAGGTTAAGGTTAGGTTTTTTTTAAATGACTTATATATATATTTATCTATTATATATAATATATATAATATATATTAATGGGTAAGTGCACCAAGATGGTTCCCAAAAAGGGGGCTTAAGTGGCCACTTTTTTTCTAAAATTAGGAAATGCTGACCTTGGACGTGAAATTGAGGATAGTTACACTCAAAATTTTGAGATGGAACAAAAAAAGGATCAAAGTGATCTGAGTCTACTTTCTAAACTACTAATTTATTTTGAAAATGATTGAGATTAAGGGGTTCAACAAAGGGATGTACACAAATTGGTGTTGTTTTTTGTCAGAAAAACATAACATAGCAACTCTTGTACGACCTGAGCACGGTGAACTTTTTTTTAGTATTTTTAAAATCACCACAGTTAGAAGTTAGCTAACAGTATCTAGTTGATGCACGATTTTTCTAATAATTTTTTAATGAATATTTGATTTTTTACTAATTTTCTAAGTGGGCACTTCCTAAAAAGTAGAATTTTGGCCGTGCTCCCCCTACAAATTTTGGAAAGTAATAGATTTTTTTAAATTTTTATTTTTTAAAATTTGTAGAATGGAGTCTAGTTTCTAAAAATGTAATTTATTTGAAATTTTGATGAACGGTTAATTTATAACGATAAAGAAACCAAACACTGCTTTTTGACAAAAAAACAGACATACAAACAAAATAAATTATGGATGAAAGGCCTAACATTGTTAGAAAGTGAAAAAAATTATATCATTGGAAAGCTAAGAGAGAACTTAACATTACCCATGTGTTCAATTTTGTCGATATTGAACCAAATGCAATCCTGACAGTGAGCACGAACCCGATTATGTGAAAAATTGTAGAATTTGTAAAAAAACACATCTCTGGTTGTTGGGAATGCCCTCCAAGCCTTTGAGTTGGTATTCCAAGGCAAATACCAAAGATAAGGCTCGGGGATTCCCAAAGAAAAATATAACGCGCTCTCATTATAACACGCTCGTGTTATTTATTAGTTTTCACTTTTCCTTCTCCATGGAACATATCTAGTAACACATAATGCACTCGCGTTATTTATTCCTTTAGTTAAATGTCAGTTTTTTTAATGTTTGTTCATATGTTTGTATGTATATGTATGTTGGTGTGTCATGTATGTATT
>VDFB02009800.1:0-22709 GCA_007258455.2 Sequoia sempervirens | reverse complement strand
CCTCTCTCCCACCCTCTCCCACTCTCTCGCACCCTCTCGCACCCTCTCCCACTCTCACACCCTCTCTCCCACCCTCTCACCCACTCTCCCACACTCTCTCCCACTCTCTTCCTCCGTCCTGTTGGAATTATAAAAATCTGATGATTTTTACATATCTTTCATCCCGCTGAGTCTCCATTTTAGTCCTACCTTAGGCACATTTTCCTCATTTTATGATATTTTTACCCATATTTTGGTCGTGTGACCCCATAGAATCCATCGAGTCATGCATTTTTCATGTTGTGGTCCATATTGGCATAGGTCTATCTACGTCTCCCCGACCCATGTTTCCTGTGTGTTAACATATGTTTGCAGCAAGTGATTGGCAAGACTTGTTCATTGTTACAGCGATCGACATTCACCTGTAGGTTTCTATCGGCATGACTTTCACGTGGTTTCGACGACCGAGGAGGAACCTATCGGCAAGAGTTTGGTCATCGGGATAGTGTCTTATCAATTTTGAATTGTCTCCCCGACTAATGCATGTGGAGGTTCATCGGCGAGAGCTTGGCGATATTGTAATGTGATCTTGGCGAGGTTGTTATGTCTTGTCGACACGGGGTTTTCGTCAGCGTGTTCTCAAGGAGAGTCTTACCAAACAACACATGGATGGTTTCTTTGGCCAAACATATTGCTTCCGGTGTGAGGTCATAGCGAATATACATTGTCACACCGACCGGTGGCAGGAGAATGCATATTGATAAGAGTTGAGGCTTTCGAAGTAATGTCTCGGCGAGTGACCTTTAGTCTCGCCAATAACACAATGAGGACTTTGTCGGGATGAAAATTGGATTGTCTCAATGACACACAAGATGGATAAAGTCTTTCGGTAAAACAAAGTGCACTTTGTATGAGGTCTCCCCGATGTCGGTATGTTACGGCGACCCACATAAGATAAAAGAATACATCAGCAAGAGAACCAATTTGTCACAGTGACTCATGATGAATGAAGATTTTTGGTAAAGCAAAGTCTAATCTGTGAGATGTCCCTCCGATATCTCAAGGTTATAGCAAAACAGATGAAGCAAGGAAGCACGTTTCAGTAAGAAAATTTCTTATGTCTCAGCGACTGGGAGATGGCATTCGGGGTGACTCTTGGTATAATGAAGCATTATCTATATGATGTTTCCTCAACTCCATGAGGTCACAACGAAACACATTGGGACAGGAGGATTTTCTTTGGTTTCGGCATAACAAACAGAATGCTACAGCGACATGCAAGAGGCAAAATGACTCATATCGATGAAACATAAAAAGATAAAAACTAGGAAATAACGCGCTCGCGTTATAACGCGAGCGCATTATATTTTTCTTTAAATCCCTGAGCCTTACTGGTGAAGTTGTCTTGGAATACAAACCCAAAGGCTTCGAGGGCATTCCCAATGACTAGAGACGTGTTTTTGCAAATTCTACAATTTTTCACATAATGGGTTCGTGCTCACCATCAGGATTGCATCTGGTTCAATATCGACAAAATAAAACACATGGGTAATGTTAGGTTCTCTCTTAGCTATCCAACGATGTAATTTTTTTCACTTTTTGACAATGTTAAGCCTTTCATCCATAATTTCTTTTGTTTGTATGTCTCTTTTTCACCAAAAAATAGTGTTTGGTTTTTTTTTTTTGTTATAAATTAACCGTTCATCAAAATTTCAAATAAATTACATTTTTAGAAACTAGACTCTATTCATATTTTTTTAAAAAAAAATTTAAAAATCAATTACCTTCAAAAAATTTTAGGGGGAGCACGGCCAAAATTCTGCTTTTCAGGAAGTGCCCACTTAGAAAATTAGTAAAAAATCAAATTTTCATTAAAAAATTATCAGAAAAATCATGCATCAACTAGATACTGTTAGCTAACTTTTGACCATTGCAATTTTAAAAATACTACAAAAAACTTCACCATGCTCAGGTCGTACAAGAGTTGCTATGTTATGTTTTCTGACAAAAAGAGCACCAATTTGTGTACATCCCTTTTGAACCCCTTAATCTCAACCATTTTCAAAATAAATTAGTAGTTTAGAAAGTAGACTCGGAGCACTTTGATCCTTTTTTTTGTTCCATCTCAAAATTTTGAGTGTAACTATCCTCAATTTCATGTCCAAGGTTAGTATTTCCTTATTTCAAAAAAAAAGTGGCTACTTAAGCCCTCTTTTTGGGAACCATCTTGGTGCACTTACCCATAGGTTATATATTACATGTTTAGTATGAACCTAGTATAGCGCTTTCAATGATAACAGTAGTGCATTTAGAGAAATAGCGCATCCCGGAAATAAAATAGCACTTAGGTGTAGAGTTTTAGCGCATATGGGGAAATAGTGCATACGGAAACTGTTTGAGGGCATCCAGGGAAAAGAACAACACATATGGGTTTTAGTGCATCTGGTAAAAAAATAGAATGTGTGATTGGATGAGAGTGATGTGAAAATGATGTATACTGCATTCCTTGGTCAAGAGATTGAGAAAATGTCTTGTCATATTGTTGATGTGGATAGAAAATCTGATACTGCATTGATAACTTTGTTTCCAAAATAGAAAACAAAAAAGTAGATAGCTGATAACTTTTTTTCCCTTGTATGAAAACAAAGAGTAGATGATTGATAAAGTGCTTGATGAATTTTCTTTCTGCAATAGAGAAAAAATAGTAGAGGTTTGATTACTTTTTGATAAATTTGCTTCCTACGATAGAAAACAAATCTAGTAGATGATTGATAGGATATTCTAATAAATTTTCTTTATGCGCTAGAAAAAAAATAGTAGATGATTGATTGCATTCTGATAAATTTACTTCATGCTATAGAAAACAAATAGTAGATGATTGATTGCATTATGATAGATTTGCTTCCTGCGATAGAAAACAAATAGTAGATGATTGATATGATATTTTGATAAATAGATTGCGCATTGATATGGATCACTTGATAGATATGAGTCAAATTGATGATGTTTGATTGAGATTTGAATCATTGATATGGTTCTGATTGATTGTTGTTGTGATAACCCAAAAATAGGAGGTTTTCATAAACCTCCAGATTAGGGAGCAACACTCGGTAGGGTGGGATAGGATACCCGAGCTGACACCTGTTGATGTAGTGTTGATAGATACATGTGGATTGAGACCCTTATTGGCCATGCCACCGATTCGGGTCAACAGGGGATTGTTGACCACACTGGCAAAGAGGTAGCATTCAGAGCACGACACCTTTCATTTCCCAACTGGTGAGGTGACTGTGACTCTGAAGGACATGTACAAGATATTAGGTATCCCAGTGGTTGGTGCCCTTGTGTTCTATGATCACAAGGAGCTTGGGGGTACAGATGCTCTAAGGAGGGTATATGGTGATGCACACATAGCAAGGTATTGGGTGCCATGGGCTGACTTCTGAGGATATCCAGCCTTGCCTACAGTTTTGGGTGCGTTTATTGGAGGTCTCCTTTGTCTGGATCGCTGGTCGAAGGGACTATCAGTGGGATGGGGGAGGATTCTAGAGCATATGTTGCTACAGCCATAGAGATATTCATGGGGGAGCTATATGTTAGCTCACCTATACCATGATTTACATCAGGTAGTATATAGGGGTGCTGCCAGTTTGTCATGCGGCGTGACACTACTACAGATCTAGGCATGGGAGCATCTTGTTGTGACGAGACCAGTGTGCCCCAGAGTGAGGCCACTAGGTAGGCCATATGTGTATGCTTATGCTATGTTCGTTGTCCAGCCCAAGCTGGGCAAGGTGGATTATTGGAGACGGTGTCTAGATGATATGGATGCAGTGGTATGGCGACCATACCTTGATTGTGATCCCTGGATATAGATCACCTGGAGATGCTGTTTGTAGGTATTATGTGGTTTTTGATAAGGAGGACCCCTTTCATCATTGAGAGGTTTTTAGCATTGTGGGTGCAACGACAATATGGTTTCACATAGGGGATGCCACAGGGGGTTGCACACTATGCACGAAGCAGAGATGAGGTTGGATGGGGGTTGTGTATCTCCTATCAGATAGCATATACAGAGTTCATGGCATTAGCTCCCGAGGCATGGGATGATAGACAAGACATTATTGATGTCGGTATGTCAAAAAAGTATTCAGTTTATTATCATACACATCCCTTTCCACGTTATACTTGTCTTGATGAGCTAGCGCCATTTTGGTAGTACCACAGCCAGGGGCAGTGAGACAGGAGGATGTGGTAGGTGGGGAGGCAGCAACGGTTGGGGGAGATGAGGAGGAGAGTGGAGAGGAGGATAGCTCTGATGGGGATGATGGCAGGGATGAGGGGCAGGTGTCAGGGAGGTCGGGGCCAGATTTTCTTAGTGTACATATCATGAGGCGGCTGAGGACTGGGATTAGGCGGCGGATAGTGATCAGGGTTGGATCCTCATCACAGCAGGGACAACTAGCCACCCTATAGGCCCAGGTGCAGACACTGCAGGGACAACAGGTGCAGTTGCAGAGTCAGTTGGTGCGGGCATAGGGATTGGTCACACAACTATAGGCACAGCTGGCATAGTCACAGGCACAGGCACAGGCTCCTGCCCCAGACCCACAGTTAGCCCAGGTGATGACAAAGAGGGATGCATTAAGGTGGAGGGAAACAAAGGCCAAGTGTGTGGCATAGAGGCTGATGGGTACCGTACAGAGCGCATCCTTGTGAGAGGCTATTGCAGAGGGCATGGAGATGGCGAGGGAGGCGGAGTACTATATATTCTGATATGAGGAGTTATGTCCTCCTAAGCCCAGAGAGCCATTCCCATGGTCCCACACTAAGACCAGGAGCAAGTCACGGACAAGTACACAAACCCTAGGGGTTACCGAGCCTCGGTAGGATCCAAACGTAGGTACCAGTGGCAGGCCACCTCCTTCTGGACCAGCTCCATCAGGGGCATCGACCAATTAGTTTAGGATGTTGTGATGCAGATTTTTTGTCATATCCTGTGTATCTCTCTTTAGACTTTTTAGTTTCCTTGGACATTGGAAATTTGTATTATTTATGATGAGTGATGATATGCAGTGGCGATGATTTTTTGATGATGTGATGTGCATTTATGGGATGATTATGTGATATGCATTTATTTCTATATGTTATGGATTTTGGTATGCATTTTAATGATATGGTGACTAACATAATATGCAGGATGATGTCATATGATGTTTTTATGATGATGAAAAATGATTGATGATGCATACTAATGATGTCATGCAGTTGGATGACTTATGAGGTGATTATGAGAATATGTCATGGGATATTTGATATGTTTTATGAAAATGTTGTTTGAAAATGATATGAAAATGTATGTATGGAATGTTTGTTTTTGGATTTGCAAATGCAAATAAATGATGATAATATGATGGAAGATGAATGTTGTGTTTATGATATGCATCATAAATTTGTAATATGAATTGATATGGAAAATGATAGGATGGTATGATATGAATGTAATGTGACAAATGATAAATGATATGAAATGAAATGGTTAATAATAATGTGATGTATGATAAGATGATAAATGATACGTGATGAAATGTAATGACTTGTAATGATAATGAAATGAAATGATTAATAATGAACAATAATGATGAATGATAAGTGAAATGAAATGAAATGAACGATAATGAAAATGATGAATGATAAGTGAAATGAAATGAAATGAACGATAATGAAAATGATGAATGATAAGTGAAATGAAATGAAATGAACGATAATGATAAATGATAAATGAAATGAGATGAAATGAATAATAATGAGATGATAAATGAAATGATAAGTGAAATGAGAAGTGGAATGATAAGTGAAATGATAAGTGAAATGATAAGTGATAATGATATGAAATGACAAATGAAATGATAAATGATAATGATATGAAATGAATGATAAATGGTATGATAAATGGAATGATAAATGGAATGATAAGTGATAGTGATATGAAATGATACATGAAATGATACATGAAATGATAAATGATAATGATTTGAAATGAATGATGAATGGGATGCGAATGTGTAAAATGAAAATGAATTGAATAATAAAAATGATAAAATGTTAATGATATGAAGATGATAGAAAATCTAAATGATATGCAAATGAATGATAAATAATAAATGAAAGGACCTAGATGAAATGATAATGATTAATGAAATGATAATGAAGATGAAAGGTGACGATGAAACCAATGTTTGAATGTCCTCCACAAATAGTCCAAAGAGACATGGCAATCATTGATGTTCTTGTTAGCCTTTCAAAAACTCCGATGCAAATCCAATATGTAGATATGTACAATGATCTAAAATGAGATGCAATTAAATGAAACAAACCATTTGTTAAGCTTTTTTCCATATTTCCTGAATCATCATAGAGTTTTTTAAAATGTTGGAAGTGTGTACAAGCATTAGAGGGGAAATTAGCACCAATGATGACCTGAGTACAACTTTCATGATTTTTGATATAGCAAGTAAACACAGGCATCAAGGTATAATTGAACCGAGATGACCTGAGCATTTCTTGCATAAACAGACAAATACTAACCATCTTCTGATGCAAATTTGGAACTGTCATCAATGATAAGCTTTGGAAATCATGTGTCGCGACATATTGGAAACAGATGGATAGTTAACCTCAAGACAACAGACAAAGAAAAATCATTCTCTTTCCTTGCCACTCTAGTTCAGTACATCATCGAGTGTGCTGCAGAGAGATGATATCAAAAATTAAACAACCATTGTTCAAAATGAAATACTGTTATTCCAAACATTATTCAGATTTTTAGATCATCCAGATATGAGTCATGATATGGTACTCGCTGAAAATTGTTGTGCTTTGGATCAATGATTGGATAGTTGTTCATATGATTCAATTTGGTTGTTTGTTCACATGATTGGATTCAATGTCATTATCTAGCTATTTCGGTAAAACCTAAAAGGTGATTGCCCCCAGTATGTCAATATTTGCCCCCAGTATTGACACAACTTGCTGAAATGAATATGTACAATGATCAAGCCATGGTGAGACGTTATCATTCTAGGAAAATGATGACAACATGATTTTGGTATGGCCCTAAGATGATGAAAAGATGCATGAAATGAAGGCTAAGAAGCCAAGTGCAGAACATGAACTAATAGATGGAGAGCTACAAATAGCGTCTGTTTGCTAGATTTTCGCTATTTGTTTTTATTGCATTTTTCTTGTCAATAGATTGCCTGTCGCTAGGTTTTCACCCTATGACATTTTTTTTTGCCGCTACCAAGATGCCTGTTTTCCAGGTTTTCACCAGGGTAACCATTTTTTCAGGACTTTTTCTGCTGTTTTTGGATTTATTTATTTTTCAAGACTTTTTTTGATGATGATAACTGCTTTAGACATAATACTTTTTCAGGTGCATGTTGTTGATGGGTTCGTCAAATAGGTCCCCTTCTGGCATCAATAGCTTGTAGGCTTCTGAACCGTAGCTGGCGATGACCACATAAGGACCTAGCTAGTTTGGTTCAAACTTTCCTTTATTTTCTCTGTCTTGTTGATTCTGTGGATTTTCTTTTAAAACCAGATCACCTACCTAAAAGGTACATGGCTTTACTTTGTGATTATAGCTGTGATACATCATCTATTGGTATGCTTTCAAATGGTTAGTTGCTCTTTGTCTCTTTTCATCTAGGAGTTCTAGCTCTTGTATTTGGGAAACTTTGTATTCATCATCTGTTGTGAGGCCCTTCAGTGATACTCTGAGTGATGGGATTTCAACTTCTAGAGGTAGGATGGCTTCTACTCCATAGACAAGAGAAAATGGTGTTGCTCTTGTTGGCATGTGGATACTAGTTCTGTAGGCCCATAAGGCGGGATTGAGTTGAACATGCCAATCTTTCCCTGCATCATTCACAGTCTTCAAAAATTTCAATATTGTTTTATTTGAGGCCTCTGCTTGGCCGTTCCCCTATGGATAGTTAGGTGTTGAATATCTATGTTGAATATGAAATCTCTCACAAAGTTCATCAACATCCTAATTCTTGAATGGTCATCCATTATCTGTAATAATGGAGTTGGGAATGCCATACCGACAAATGAGATAGTTGAGTATAAAAGATGAGATCTATTTTCTAGTGACTTTAGTGAGAGGTACTGCCTCAATCCACTTGGTAAAATATTTTGTGGTTGTGATGATGAACTTATTCCCATTCGATGAGGAAGGATGAATCTTTCCTACTAGATCTAACCCCCATTGAGAGAATGGCCAGGTTGGCGTAAATGGTTGAAGTTCCTATGCAGAAGCATGAAAGAGATTCCCATGAATCTGGCATTTTAAGCATGTTTTCACAAAAGTGAATGATTCCCTCTCCATTGTAGGCTAGTAGTAACCCATTCTAATCAATTTCTTGGATAAGGTCAGTCCACTCGAATGAGTACCACAAATGCCACCGTGAACTTCTTGTAAAGCTTTGTCAGATTCATCACATTCAAGACATTGAAGTAAAGTACCATCAAGACCACGATGATAAAGGGTGTCAGCAATAAGAGTGTAGTGAGAGGATTGGCAAATAAAATTTTGCTTTTGGTTACAGGATAAATCAGGTGGTAAGATGTCATCTTTTAGATAGGTATAAATCTTGCCATACCAAGGTGAATCGGATCCTACCAAGTGGCAAATGATTTGGCTTTCAGGGGTGTCATAAGCAGGTGCAAATGATTGTTCCACCAGAAATTCATAGCGAGCCTAATTCTCTGAGAGTTGTAACAATGATGCGATCGTAGCCATGGCATCAACTGCTTTGTTATCCAGTCTTGGAATTTGTGTGAATTTGATGTCCACAAAGTACTTCTTGAAGTCATCCACCATCTTTTTATATGGCAACAGTTTGTCATCTTTGGTCTAGTAATCATCATTGATCTGATTAATGACTAACTGTGAGTCGCCATACACTTGTAATTTTTTAATCCTCCATTCCAATGCTATTTTAAGTCCAGTGATTAATGCTGCATATTTGGCTATGTTGTTGGTGCATGGAAACATCAGCCTATATGATCGAGGAATGGTGTGTCCTTGGGGGGTGACAAAAAGTATGCCTACCCCCTATCCATGTTGAGTGAAAGAACCATCGAAATATAAGGACCATGGTTGTTTTGATTCGACAGTAAAGACATTAGCATCTGGAAATTCAATGTGCAGGGGATGGTCTACTTGTAGTGGTGCCTCAGCTAGTTGATCAGCGATAACTTGTCCTTTGATTTCCTTGCGATCAACATAATGGATGTCAAACTCGCTCATGATCATTACCCATTTTGCTAACCTTCCTGTCAATGATGCCTTGCTTAACAGATACTTGAGTGGATCAATCTTTGAAACAAGATTGATTGTATGAGTTAACAAGTAATGCCAAAATTTCTGTGAAGCAAAGACTACTGCTAGACAAGCCTTCTCGATGGTAGTGTAGTTGAGTTCATTTCTTGTTAGTTTTTTTCTCATGTAATAAATTGCATGTTCTTTCCCCGTATGGTCTTCTTGTGCTAGCAATGCACCCAAGGATGTCTCTGTTGCAGCAATATACAAGATTAATGGTTTATCTAGATTTGGTGGTACTAGAACTGGTGGAGTCATTAAGTACTGTTTGATTTGTTGAAAATCCAATTCACACTTGTCATCCCACTTGAAAGGAACATTCTTATGCAGTAGATGTGTAAAAGGTAGACTTTTGTCGGCCAGTTGTGCAATGAACCTTCGTATAGATTGAAGTCATCCCTGCAATGATCTCAATTGACTGATGTTCCTTGGGGGAGGCATTTCCATGATTGCCTGTACTTTGTCAGGATCCACTTCAATTCATTTTCTTGATACTATTTATCCTAAGAGTTTTCCAGATGTGACACCAAAAACACATTTCTTGGGATTGAGGCAAACTTTGAATTTCTCCAATCTTGCAAATATTTTAGACAATATTTCCAGATGTCCTTCTCTGGTGTATGACTTAGCCAATATTTCATCAACATAATCTTCCATAAATGTGTGCATCATGTCATGAAATATTTTAGTCATGGCTCTTTGATAAGTAGCTCCAGCATTCTTTAGACCGAAAGGCATGACGTTCCAACAGTAAGTTCCCCATGGACATGTGAAAGTTTTTTTCTCCTAGTCTTTGGGCGCAATCTTGATTTGGTTGTAACTAGAAAAACCATCCATTAATGAATACATGGCATGGCCAGCTTTCAGATCAACTATAGTGTCGATGTTTGGAAGTGGGAAGTCATCCTTAGGACATGCTTTATTAAGATCTCTGAAATCTGTGCACACTCTGACACTTTTATCTAGCTTGGATACAGGAACAATGTTGGAGATCCATTCTGCGTAGTCGATTGATCTTATGAAGCCCACATCAAGGAGTTTCCTCAGTTCTTCCTTAACCAATAATGCCACATGGGGGTGCATCTTTTTGAGTTTTTGTTTCATAGGCTTAACCTCTGGTTTAATAGACAAGTGATGCATGATAAGATCAGGATCAAGACCTGGCATGTCTGCGTAAGACAAAGCAAAGTTGACTTGATTTGCTCTTAGGAATTCCATGAATTCTGGTATTTCTTTCTCTATCATTGATGTAGCTAACTGTAAAATCCTTGGTTTATCTGAAGTTTCAAGATCGACAGCATTGGTAGGCTCAATCAAAATAGGTGATCGCTCATGGTAGTGCTCTAGGAGAGTTTCAAGATTCCCATCGTCTGGTGCCTTAAAAAGGTTTTCACCATCCGATATGCTCTTTATTTTATCTTTTGTTTGATCTAATACTGCCAAATTCTGGTTTTCACCATTAGATCTTTCTTTTTTATTTTTACTTTTGCAGCTAGGATGCTTGACACTCTCCTGATTAAAGACTCTATGTCAAAAATCGCTAGTGGAACAATCATTTGCGTCATCTGCGGAAAGGAAGTTTACGATAGATTCATCACTTGGAAACATAGGTATATTGATAGGTTCGGATGAATCCCAATCAATAAGATTAGGATGGATCAAAGATAGCGGGTCGTCGAGTTGTGTGAAATTGGATATGGTTATAGTCATAACGGAATTGACCGTAGGATCTGAGGTGTGAGGTGGATCGATGATGATACTGTTCTCATGATAATCTTGTTCATTTAAATCTGACTCAGTATCACTAGAATCATAGTGACTTTGTAATTCATATTCTCGTGTTTGGGACCCTGACCCTTCACCTTCGATTAGAGTTGGGGTATACTTGTGTATTACATCAACCTCTTTGTCCCTCCAGAACTCATCATTGTAAATGGTGTCCCATTCATATTCAGCAGAGTCTGTGTCAGAGTTATTATCCATGAAATTCTGAACTGTTGCCAAACATGCTTCTCTTGAATCTAAACCTTCTTGCAATGTGAAGATAGTGTCATGCAGTTGTTTAGATGTTCTTTATTTTGAGTTAGTATCATAGCCTAACCTAGTTTTCTCTTTCGCAGCAAGTCCTCGAAGGTGAATAGGCTCAACTACTCCTTTCCTTTTTCTGATAGGGCCCTTATCATAACCCATCTTTTGCATGATTGAATACCCTTTTCCATATCTATATGTTGGTAATTTGACATTAAAAATTGCTTCATCTTCATCTTTATAGAGCCAATTTAGAATTTCTCTATCCTCAGGATCTTCCATGGGGAATTTTTCTTTGATGAATCATCCATTGAACTTTTTGCTTGGCTCTGTTGGTGGTTGCGTTGATGTTGACGTTGTTGATATTTGATGTTGTGTGATGGAAGGTTTCCCATGTGATCGAGGTGATGTAGGTAAATTAGCAAGATGGAGAGAGTACTCCCCAACTCCATGGTCCTTGAATTTCAATTTCTTGTCAAAACTATTGGCTAACTGACTGATTTGTGTGTCAATCTTGAGAGAAGTACTAGCACGAGCTTCTCGATTGTTAGGAACCAAAGTATCTTGACTGGCTTTAATATTAGCACAAGTTTGAATATTTGAATTATCAGTTGGTATCGTGATTTCCTGTCCATCATAAGGAAAATTAAGACACTAATGATATGTGGATGGGATAGCTTGCATTTTGTGGATCCAAGGATGACCCAACAAGATGTTGTATGCAAGATCATCGTCTAATACTTGACAAAAAGTATTTTTAATAACAGGGCCCACTCTGATTGGCAACATTATTAGACCCTTGGATGCTCTTTCCTCATCATTGTAGGCTTTAATAGTAATCTTTCTTCTGAGATCAATGGAGTCCTCAGAAAATCCTAAAGCCTTAACCAACTTCATGGTACATATGTTCAAACCAGCACCTCCATCTATTAGAACTCGTCTAACACGAAACTTGTGAACCATGACTTCTAAATATAATGATGAATTATGGGGATGAGTTATGGAAACGTCATCTTTTTCAGAGAATGAAAGGCATGTGGGTGAAGACAAGTGTCCTACCATGGCTTGAAACTGGTCCACATCCAAATTAGTGGATATAGTTGTTTCAACGAGGGCCTTTTCGAGAATTTCTTTATGTGCTGGGGAAATCTTCAAGAGTTCTAAGATAGAAATTTGAGCAGGAGTTTTCTGAAGTTGGTTGACTAAATCATATTGGTGTTGAGGTGGAGGTCCAGTGGGTTTTCAAGAGGCACCTTTCAGGACAACCTTAGCTTGTGCCCTTGTTGTTGCATTGACTTCTCTATATTCCATCTTCTCATTGACTTTAATAACATTGACTTGTTCATCGTCAGTGTAGATATGATTAATTATCGGTTCCTCAATATGATTCACACTTTTTCTAGAAGACTCACCTTTTTGATAGTTGGGCAAAGGGTTGCAAAAATCTTGGTGGTCTTCATTTGATTGTTGATGTCCTTCTATTGTGATGGTGCCATTTTCGATTAAGTCCTGAATGGCATTCTTTAGGGCTTGACAGTTATTTGTGCGATGCCCTTTGCACCTATGATAATCACAATAGTATGCCTCATTCCATGATGGAGGCTTCACACTAGGTTCATAGTTTGGTTGAGGTGGTAAGGTAATGACATTTTTAGCCATCAACTCTTTGAATGCAGATTCCAAAGGTTGACCCAGTAGAGTATAAGTTCTTTTAGAGAAGAATGAAAATCGTTGTGGATTTGTGTTCGAGGTATTCCCTGAGGATTTGCTATTGTTATTGGTTCCTCGGTAACCTTGGTTATTGGCAGTCCCTTGATTGGGAGTAGAATATTGATTCACATTGTTCCTCAGAGGAGGAGGATTGTTTCCTTGATTTGTGACCGAGTTGACATTGTTATAATTGTTGTTGCGAGGAGTACTTGGAGTACTAAGGATAAATGGCTTGGTCGAGACATGATTCGCATCAACAACACCATCATTCACTACGTTCTTATTGCGAGTCCAAAATTTAGACTTGTCCTGATTGTTGTGATGGTTGGATGAGCTAGGATTGTCCTTGTCAAGTTTTATTATTCCTCTTTTGACCAAAGCATTTTCAATGGTTATAGCATCTTCAATCAATTTCTCAAAAGAGGGAGGACAATGTAAATTCAAACGATAGCTCATTTTTGAATTCAAGTTGTTAATGAAGGTTACCATCTTTTTCTTTTCAGGAACAGGACGTGGATATCTAGTGAACATTCTTCTCCATCTCTGAAGAAAAGTAATAAAAGGTTCACTAGGTTTTTGCACAACTTTACAAAGATCGATCATGGTGATTTAGTGTTGGATGTTGTAGGAGTATTGTGATATAAATAGATTGATTAATTCCTCAAATGTCTTGACAGGAGGTGTGATTTTTGATAGCCATTCCATAGAATGAGCTCCAAGACTCCTAGGAAACAAACACATCAAGTAAGTATCCTCATGAGCGAACTCTAAAGTCATGTTTTGGAAGTCTCTAACATGATCGATTGGATCCGATTTCCCATTATAACGATCAAATTTTGGAATTTCACAATGTTTAGGAAATGGAATCATGTTGAGACTTCGATCGAAGGGATAAGGACAAATGTCCTCAAGAGTATATTTCTTTGTTGTGGTTCCCCCTTGTAACTCTTTAATTTATCCTTGAAGTGCCTTAATTTGTTGAGTCAAAGCACTAAGATCAGATAGGGGTGTTTCTTCAGGTTTTCTTTTCAAATTCTCAGTATCAAAGTCATTAGGAAATTTAGCTCCTTGGTCACCTAGATAGAGGAAATATTTTTCTTTATTGCACTACAAGATCTTTTCTATGGCTTTGTGAAATATAGGATCTTGCTTAGCCTCTCTAAGAGATTCCTCATCTCGTTCATCATCACTATCTAGATGGGTTTTGCTCATGTCTCTGTAGTTGTGGAATGGATTTTCTTCTTTGTTATCCATGTCATTGTTGAAAAGTGGATTACGACTTATATTGTAAAGAGGATTACTGCTTTCACCTTCTTCTTGAATGTTTTGGGTATGACCTTCTTGTTGGATTTTGTCCTTCAATTTATTGTACTGAGATCTTGTGGAGATAGGCATATGATTTTGAAGATTTCTTCTAAACTTAGATCATTGTTCTGATAAGTGTGAAAATGATGATATCTTGATCTGATAAGATGTGAATCCTATGATATGATCAAAGATGTTCCTAATTTTTTATTGTGGCTTCCAATGATGAAGGATGTCAGAATCCTGTTGAGGAAGTTGAATCAATAATCAGAAATTTGTTTGAAAAGTGCACTCTTAAAGATTTGATCTTTGTTTTCGAAGAAATATTTCAAGATCACTAAAGGATTTGACTGGGATGTGGAGGATATTCAATAGAAGGTTGTGGTATATTATCAAACTCAAGAGGTTGGTTAAGATTATGCTATTGAGATAGAGCTAATCTCTGATAATAAGGTCAAGAATCCAAGGGCTCTACAGCATACTCGTCAGTGAATCCCCTAACAAAATCTTGGTATCTATGAAGAAATCCATGGTAATGAAGCAAGACGTGTCGACTTTTGTACAAAAATTGTCTTCTTTGCAATGTTTTCTTGTACCCTAAATTTTTCTTGGGCTTCTTGATTCTATTGGTAACTGATTTCTTGACAAATTTTGTTGACTTCCACTCTCTAAGCATGGGAGAAATATCAAAGGTGTGTGAAAGATTTCAGTTGTTGTTTTTCATGTTCATTTCGGATGATCTTTTATCTGAATTAATGTGAATGAAAACATAGCAAACACTCTAAATTAAATGGAATGTAACCAAACATAGATAAAGCAAGTACATCCTATGGTAAGGCCAGGACAATATCCACTAGATTCCACACGGGTTTCCCCAACCGCATATCGGTAGCATGTGAATTCAGAAGCTTGGCTGCACGGGCTCCCCCTTACAATGCACTCTCTTCTTAGGCCAACCAAGCTTCCAACCCCCATGAAACTCCCATGGCAGATTGATCACCTCTACTATAGATTGCAAAAGTGTGGATTCCTTCACACCGACCGGTGCTGCGCTAGAAAATAGAAGGTTTTTGGTTTACTAAACAATGGTGTTTAATTCGGGACCCCCGTTCGAGTGGCCATACATGGGGCAAGAGATTAATCACCAATTTAGGTGGCACTCCAACCTTAAGAGGTTAAGCTCAACAAGGTTTATGGGAGTACTACTCTATGCGTATGACACATTTACACTCGTAATCTTAGGTTTTCCCTTAAGATTCACATTTGTATACCGGTCGGAGGTAGCTTGGCCTTAGCTCCATTGCTGGTTTGAGTCACGTTGGGTTGATGAAATCCCTAGGCAGGCCCAATTTCTAGAGGCAATAATCGTTTCTCTTACACCCAAGATCACATCACTGTGCAAGGGGAGAGGATACTTCGGTTATTGCATCAGGGTTACACAGGGATAAAGCGGGTCTGGCTTTTTGATCACCTAGTTTGTACAAGATGAGAGCATAGTCACCTACCACTTTCAAACACAATCAAGTAGAGTAAACAGATTCATTTTAATTGCACCAAATCACAATGGTTTAAGCTAAGTGAAGATATTGCTTCACAACAGACATGGGGTTCATTTTAACCGCATGATCAAAGTGTGGTGACTATCCTAGATTGATTCATTTTAAACCAGAAAAGATTAATGTCTGCAGAATGCATCAGACTTAGAATCCTTTTTTTTTGTTACAACCTAGATGCGCCGAAATAGACAGTATATGCACCGAAACAGATAGTATATGTGCCACAGAAAATCCTAAATGCACCAAAACAGTCCCTAAATGTGCTACTTTAATTAAATGCAGATTTAAATCTCTGACACAATAGTTAATGCTCTAAAATCTACCTTAAATGCGCTAATTTAACTCCTAAATGTGCTATTTAAAACAGTTCTTAAATGTGCTACTTTAATTAAATGCATATTTAACTCTAAATGAAATGAGACTATATGTCCTATTCTATCTCTCAGATGCACTAAATTAACTTTCAGAAGCGCTGAAACAGTCACCAGATGCGCTAAAAAAACCTGCAAAATAGAAGAATCAAATCCCCATATGCGCTGCAGAAAGTGTCAGATAAGCTAAAACGCGTAATTTTTTTGAAAGTCGAACTCTAGAGCACGGAAAACTGTCATAACGCTCTACAGAAAAAGGTCAAAATTGGGGCAGAGCCCCATGGTGGGCGCCATTTTATGTTTGTATGAAAATATGCCCGTTATAAAGGATTTAAAACACAATCAATAAAACCTTATATCAAAGAAACTAAAAGAAAATATAAACAAACTCTTTATGGAAGCTTCTTCGAAGTTGTCTTATTGCTCTCTATCTCCAATGTTTCGTTGGTTCAAGTTGCTCTCAGATTTAGTATGCCAAGCTCAATGAAATGGACTACTAGAGAATGAGATTTAAACTAAAATGCAAGATTATGCTATGATATGATAAGATTATTATTTCCAGGATATGAATATTGTTGAAATGCTAAAGATGCAAATGCGTAAGCATAATTGTGTATGCCTATTCATATGTGTGTGTTCATAACCAATGCTTGGATTTGCACATGTATTTAAAGAGTTTTTGAAACAACCTGATTGGTTGTTGTGATCAACAGTTCAAATCAAGCTTGTCAGGATGGACGGTGAGAGATTTTTGATAGTCGAGAGAGAAATAGAAGGTTTCCTCCTCTTCAATTTTTTTCATTCAGAATTAAAGGAAGGTTGCCATTTGAAGAATGAGTTGAGAATGAATTTCATAATTACATAAATAAACTTATTTAATTATATGTGAGGATGAATTTAGAAGTTTACATAATTAAAATAAGTAATATTTAATTATGTGTGAGAGATGAATTTAGAAGTTCACATAATTAAATAAGTAATATTTAATTATGTGTGAGAGATGAATTTAGAAGTTAATTAAATATTTAAAATATTTAATTACGTGTGGAGTGAGAAAAGGTATTAAATTAAATATTTATAATATTTAATTTAACTATGAGATGAAGAGGGTGTTTAGAGGAATGTTCCATTATTTGAATTCAAATATTCAAATTTAGAATAACATGATAATTAATATAAATAAATTATAAAATTTATTTAATTTAATTAAGAGGAATATGGAAGATGGTAATAATTAAATAAAGTTATTTATTTAATTAAGGTAGAAGAATTATAAGAGTGAACAATATAAATAAATAATTAAATTTATTTATATGTAGATGACTTTAGAAGATTAATTAAATAATTTATATTTAATTAATTAACAAGCTTGATTAACCATGACCATTTTCAGACGTATACAATTCCTTTTGAAAGGCAAGGATGGAAGCATATTTGATGGCCCTAGATTTTGAGGTTTGGAAACCAGTTGTGGATGGATATGAGATCCCTGAAATTCCCCCAAGAGATCAGGTTGGAAAGAAGTCTTGTGAGAATAATTCTAAAGCAAGGAATGCAATTTTTTGTGGCTTATCTAACTCTAAGTTTGTAAAGATCATGCATTGTAGGATAGAAAAGGAATTATGGAGTAAGCTACAAAACATCTATGAAGGTGATGACAAGGTCAAACAAGAAAAGCTTCAAACTCATTGAGGTCAATTTGAAAGCCTGAAAATGAAGGAAGAGGAAAACATTTCCACATTCCTACTTTGGTTGATGAGGTTGTCAATTTTATCAAAGGTCTTGGTGAAGAACTAAAAGAAGGTGTGATTGTGAAAAAAGTGCTCAATTCCCTTCCCCAAAAAATTTGATGCAAAACTTTTTTGTTGTTGAAGAATCTAAAGATTTGAATACTCTAACTATGGATGAGTTACATGGAATTAATATGACTACTTATGAAATAAGAATTGAGAATGAAAAATTTTTAAGTAAGGAGGCTACTTTCAAGGTGTCTAAGAAGCAAGATGATCTAGATTCAAAAGATGGATCAAATCTATAGGAATCAAACTATTTTTGAAAGTTACAGAGAGGCTTCAGCAAGTATAAAGTTAAGTTACCTTTAAAAATTTTTAATTATGGTGAAGTGGGAAATTCCATGGCCAAGTGTCAATATAAGGAATCTAACAATGATGAGAAAAAGTCATTTCAAAAAGGGAAAAAGTTTCATTAAAAACAAAAAAAAAAATTATCAATGAGGATGGCTACTCATTTGATGATGATGAACAAGCCACTTTCGGGAATGAAGGAGAACATGAAAACCTCTGAAGCAGATGTAGAAATGAAGTCAAAAATTAATGATGGTGATAAAGTAAATCTTGTGGAAGAATTTATTTTTGATGGAAAGGATATCAAAAGACTAAAGAAATGAATTGTAGAAGTAAAAGTCAAGGAAAAATTATCTCCAAATATTGAGGAAGCGGAGAAGATGGTCATTGATCTAAAGATTCAAGTGGAAGAGAAAAAAGAATAGAAGAAGTTTTCACTAAAATATTGCAATCAAGAGATAAGGACTATGAAAAACGTGAAGCAGAGATTGTGTCACTAAGGAAAGATCTTGAAAAAGTTAATAATTAGCTAAATTTGAATTTTGGGAAGAGCACTAAGATCTTGGAACAAATAATAGAAAGTTAGAGATCGCTAAATATCAAAATCGATCTTGGTTTTACTAAGATACAAAAGAATAAGGTGATCAAGAAATCTATGAAGTTTTTTGTTGAGAATCCAAAAGAGTGGCTTTGAAAGTTCAAATTCTAAGAAAGTTTTAGCAATCAATAAAATCAAAGTGTTGAATAATGGTTTCATCCAAGTGCACAAGCATAATAGAAGATCTAGAAAACAAGCTTCAAGAGGACAAGGACACAATGCTAGGTTTTTTCATTCTTTTTCTAGTTACCATTTTAATTACAACCATTTTGGTCATAAGGTTGTGGATTGTAGAAAGGCTCCGACAAGAAGAAATGATTTTGTTAGCAAAAATGAATTTGCACCTTTGTATAATTCTAATATTGTTTGTCACAAATGCAACATTTTTGGACATATTTCTAGGAACTGTAGAAGTAATTTTGTGAGTCCTCATTTATCAGATACAAAAGGAAACAAGTTAGAATGTCAAAATAATGAAGCAAATAAAGTTTAGAAGAAGAAACCAAAGGAGCAAAGATCATAGAAATCCATGGTGGCCAAAACTACATTACATGCCCAAAAGGAGAACCTGTGGATCATTGACAATGGATGCTCAAGTCACATGACTAAAGACAAGATCAAGTTCATGCACTTCAAGAATTTTGATGGAGGATTTGTAAAATCTTGGTAACAATTTTGTTACTAAGATTATTAGTAAGGGTACTTTGAGTCTTGATGGTGGAAAGACAAAATCCCATGATGTTTTGTATGTAGAAGGATTGAAGCACAATCTTTTGAGTGTAATTCAAATGTGTGATAAAGGCTACAATATTTCATTTAGTGCTAAAGGTTGTAAAATAAGAAAGATCAATATTGGAGAGTTAGTCGCAAAAGGAAGTAGGACTGATAGTGATGTATATCATCTCAGTGGGTTAAGTGGACAGAATTTCTTTTCAATACAAAGAGAAGACATTCAGGCTTTGACATAGAAAATTGGGACACGTCAATGTTGATGATCTTGCAAAGATCAATTCAAAAGGAATGGTAAGAGACATTCCAAAATCAAGAAGCTTCAGTCTACTAGTTGCAAACTATGTCATGAAGGAAAGACAAGGACCAGATTTCCTACCAAGGAATATTCTACAATAAAGCCATTGGAATTGATTCATACTAATCTATGTGAACTACTAAGGAAAAAGAGAATACAAGGTGACAATTATTTTATGATGCTTATTGATGATTATTCTAGGATGAAGGTGAACAGTAGATTTTTGGCACCAATGCACTTCTCTAGCTCTTCTAGGGTTTTACACCTAAAAGGAGAAAGTAGGGCCAAAAATGCTAAAGGGTTCATTCAAATTATGTTATGTATGATGTTACAAAGGCTAAATGAGATTATCTAAATGCAACTAAGCTATGAAATTGATCGAATATGAATGCAAAACCTAAGAAACAGGTGATGTTTGAAAACACATTGTGTAATGCAACAATGAATTAGAAATGAATGCAAAATTTAACAGAAATGAATGAAACTAGAAGTGTGCACCTGAGACATGGATGAGGACTGGAAATTACTTTTGGAATGTTTTTGATGCTAAAATTTAGGCCTGGTGGGACTCATTCACCATTCTGGGTGAATCAGTCCCAGTTCCAGAAAACTACTCTAGGGCCCATTTTAGCCAAATGGGTATCTGAATCTCCAAAAATATTCAAGAAACAGGTATAGTGGGACTCATTCACCACTCTGGGTGAATTAGTCCATTTTGGCTTTTCTAAAAACTCTAAAATGGAAAAACTCTAAAATGGAATCTGTATCTTTCGGCCTGCTCAATTTGCACCTCCAGGTGTCCTGGTTTGAAACCTTGATTTCTGAAGCTATAAATGACTTTTTATGTAAGTTTTGGCCTTGAAAAATTGGAGATGACTTCAACAAGTTTTTAAACTAATTTTCAATAATTTCTAAGCCATCCAAGCACCTAAATCTACAAACACACAATGAAAGAGAAAGAAATGGTGAATGTTAGGGCATAGGGGTTTGCCTTGGTCAAACCCCTTTTTAGGTAATTAAACCAAAATGATGAAAAAATGGAGTTTTTACCTTGCTATGATGATTTAACTTGAATCTTTGCAGAAAAACATGGAGATTCTTCCCTTGAATGTTTGAAAAGTGCTACCTTGGTGACTTAGAATGACAAAACCCTAGCTTGCTTGACTTGAGATAGAAGAAAAATGATGAATGAAGTTAAGTTATGATTAATTAGGGTTTAGAAGGTTGTATTTATAGGAAATTCACCTTAGTTTCCCATAAATTGGACCCCCAAGGCCGACATGAAGAAAAATTGAATAAAAACCCTAATTTTTCCCTCTCATACCCTAAAAATGGTTGAAATGGGACTCATTCGCCACTAATGGTGAATGGGTCCCACCTAGATGGGACTAATTCACCACTAATGGCGAATGGGTCCCACAGGTGCCATTTTTGCTAGCTGGAATGTCGAGAAGTAAGAAAATCAGGTTTATATGATGACTATGTCAGTTATTTGATCAAATTATGCCTTGGGATGCACAATATGGGTTAATAGGGGCCTATTAGTTATTATGTAAATATAAATTAAGGCTTGGGACACATAAATCAATGTGAAAGTGTGATTAAATACACTTTACAACACTAAAATGAGGTCTGCATAGCCTAGGAAGGCACAAAAACCAATGTGAATGTGCAAGACATATTACAACACTAGTTTATCATTAAGTTTATTTCAAAAACCTTCTAGATTGATGTGAAGATGCAATTAAATAAATTTTATAATTTTGAATTAGGGAGAAATAGGTTCATCAAGTCTAGAAAAGTGTGAAAGTATCTTACAACACTTTTCAACACCTTTACAAGACGTTGTTAAAAGCATGTTATTCAATTTACAAGGGTCCAAGACCTAGTGTGGATGCATAAAATGCCTCACAACACTAGATTAAGACCTCATTAAGTCCATTTTACCATGAGTTAATCCCATGTCAAGCAAAGGGTACTTTTTTCTATGGCACAAAAGGATTAATTTTCTAAAAGAAAAATAAGAATAGTTTTAGAATTTTAAAGCATTTAAGGCTATGGTTGAGAATGAAATTGAAAGAATAATCAAGTGTATGAGTTCAAATAGAGGTGGAGAATTCAATTTTGACAAGTATGATAAATTTTGTGAGATACATAGAATCTAGAGATAGATTTATTCTCTTATAACTCCTCAGTAGAATGGAGAAGCTAAGAGGAAGAACCAGGTCGTACAGGAGATGGATAGAACAATGTTAAGTCAATAAAAGTTGTCAAATATGTATTGGAGAGAAGTATTTCAAATTGCAGTGTACATTTTGAACAAACCTCAAATCAGACCAAGGATTGCTAAAACACCATATGAACTATGAAAAGGAAGACCGACTTTAGTTAGACATCTCAGGATATTTGGAAGCAAGTGTTACATCAAAAGGGATGAAGACATTTGGGTAAGTTTGATTCTAGATCTAATGAAGGTATTTTTCTTGGTTACTATATGATAAGGCATACATATGCTATAATAAAAGACTAAAAATGATTATGGAAAGTGCCAATGTAAGCATTGATGAAACAATACAATCTATTGATACTCTAGATGAAGAAGATAATGAAGATCCAATTTGTAGAAGTGATGAAGACAAAAATTGATTATGAGAATATAGTCA